>JAHZMZ010003696.1:0-10274 GCA_027743805.1 Lepidocyrtoides sp. E14 | reverse complement strand
GGTCTTTAGCTGGAATTAAGAAGGATCAGGTCATGAAGGCAATAGAGGAAACAATTCAAGAGGTTGGCTGCATGCGTTATATATGTATGTTTAATGCATAAATTGCATGTGATGCATCAGTACTCCAATGTATTGAGATTGATATCATTATTCATGTAAGTTAATTATTGTCTTTAAAGCACAATGAAGATTTTGACGAAAACATTGAAGAGGGCGACATGTACAGTTTTAGTACACCCATTTACTCCAAAAATTACTCTACTATTGCCCATCTTTCCCTTCGCAAACGACTTGCGGAGGAGCTCATTGGAAAAAAGCTTTACGATGATAAGCATCCAAAGTATTATCAAACTGTTGAAGCAAATATGATGGCCCTTTGTGACGGAAAAAACTTGCAATCAGGAAAGCTTAAAGCAAGACTAAAGTGTTATTTTGACACAACAAGGCATCCATATTGGAGAATCAACCCTTTGAAAATTGAAGAACTGAATGAAAAACCAAGAATAATTCAAATATACAACATATTTAGCGATGCTTGGATAGCGTACTTGAAAAGAGCATCATATTCAGCACTGGAAAGAGCACCTCAACCTCCAGAAGCCACTCCCCGGACGGCCGCGTACGCTTGGTTTGAAGACACGGCCATTCCTAAGGCACCAGTTTCGAGAACTGTTGAATTTATCACTGGACTGAATGTTGCTGGATCCGCAGCTTCGGAAGCTTTGCAGGTGGCGGCGTATGCATTTGGAGGCCATGTGGAGGCTCATTATGATTCAGTATGTTATGTTTAAAAAAGTGGGTGCATTTATTAAGTAGAAGTAACAGAACACACTATTTATTGACGTTTATAAATCTTTTAATTAGCGTGGACCTGATGACCCAGAGTTCAATGAAAGAGGAGATCGTGTGACGACTTTCCTGGTCTATGTTAGTGCAGTTCATAGATCATATCACTAGTTGTATTCATGCACAGTTAACATGTATGGGTGGATGTATTTGTATACCTAATATTTTAACTTTCAGCTCAGCGAAGTCGAAAAAGGTGGTCGAACTGCTTTTCCATTGCTTGGAATATCCATTAAACCAGTAAAAAATTCTGCGGTTTTGTGGTACACGAATTTAAAAAATGGAGACATTGATGATATGACCCTTCATGCAGCGNCGAACTGCTTTTCCATTGCTTGGAATATCCATTAAACCAGTAAAAAATTCTGCGGTTTTGTGGTACACGAATTTAAAAAATGGAGACATTGATGATATGACCCTTCATGCAGCGTGTCCAGTAATTAAAGGACACAAATGGAGTGAGTAGGAAAGTAACTTAATTTCTGGCTTTAAAATCTGCACAGCTTTCTTTATAATTTCAATGTTTAATGAACAATTTTCAGTTGCTACAAAATGGACGCATATCAAAGAGAATATGCTGAAGAGACCATGTGGATTGCGACCGGATGAGTAATGAATGACCAATTTAAAACAAACATATAGGTTTTAAATATTTATATTTGGTGCTCGTTTGACCTTTGATTTAAATGGAATACATAGGTATAACCAACTAATACCGAAATAAATGCAATGACAAGAAAATCGCAAATAAAACAATGTCGATTATGACACAGTTTCAAATTCAATGTTGAGTTTTTCTTTCATGAGTCATTAATTAAGAATGTCTCTTCCTTAAATACTCACAAAACATTCGAAGGAATTCATCAAAGTAAGGAGTATTTTTCAGATTTTTTTACTCAATTGACCACTTTGTGAATTTAGCTACACATACATACTTGCGTGTCTGCATGTGAGACAAGCTGCATAGGTATTATATGAAAAGTATTGAAAACCAGTTCTTGGATTTCTCCAGGTACACCATTTTACACTATTTTTTATTGAAATTGATTGCATTGTTGTGTGGCTATGTATTGTTACGAAATCGTATTCAAGTTATATTGATGTTCTAGTACGGTATTCTCTTTTTTTCATGTATCCGTACTACACAGCCTGAATGATCCACGATGTGTAAAGAAGATTTTTTATTGCCTTCCCTAGAGATAATTTCATTTTGGCAGATGTGCTTGCAAGGTTAAAATTTGTGTGTGTGTGTGTACAAAACGAAAGTCAATGGAAGGTTTAGTGAAAACGATTAAAGCTTTCGACCAAAAGAAAGTGGAAAATATTGCTGGAATAAAGTAGCAAATGTCAAGTTACTCTATACTAATAATTGTCACAAGGTCATTCCATTACATTGCAGAAATATTCAAATAAAATGCGAAATCATGAAGATTTTTGTGCGTGTAAGTGCTTTTCTCTGCATATTATTGTGCTGTGCTAACAAAAGCTCACAGGGAAATCATCCACTTGTTTATGCCCTCTCCCCTGTATACCTTCAGTATCTGGAAGATGTTGAGACACGTTTCTATAAATTTCTAAGGGAAAGGCCGGTTGTTGGGACTGAAGATTCACAAAGGTGGATAGCCATTCAAAGGTGCAGTATAAAGTTTATAGATTTTTTACAAATCCATTTGACTTTAAAAATGATTAATGTACATTAACAATTAACGTTTTAGGTACCTCACAGAATATGATGACAGTGTTAGAAGGAATACAAACACAACATGGAAAGGTGAAAACGGCAGTGAAATCTCCTCCAAGAAACAGGATGTATCGCTTAACCCCATTTTATCATTACAAATGATCAATCGATTTGTCAAGTACTTTAGAAACAGTCGTATTTACTCGGTGGCACCAAGTGGTAAGAACTAAAGTTCCATCTAGCTAAGTAGTATTTCTCAGGGCATGCCAATTATAAACAATTATTTGTTAATGTCAATGTCTGAAAATTCTTTTCTACAAAGTTATTATTGACCCAAATACTCTTCCAAATGGAAAAGATGTTGAAGATGCAATGGAAGCGTTGCTTCGTGTACAAAATTTTTATGATCTCCGTGCTCATCAGGCAGGTGTATCAGAATCCTTAGTTCACTTATATTTTCAAAGTGATTCGAAAAACAAAGAAACATGTACCTAAAACTATGAGTTTGTATGCTTTGTAATCTAGTTGGCCGATGGTATTCTTCACGGCATTCCAACAAATGCACACCTCAACGCAAGAGAATGTTTCGAGCTCGGAAAGCTCGCACAAGAAAATACATATTTTACTCTAGCACTCCAATGGTTTGATGTTACTTTACAAAAGTTGCAAAATACGAACAAACAAAGTGATCCGTCACTTACTGGTCTCAAGAAGGATAAAATAATATCCTATATTAAAGATACAATTGAAGAGGTTTGTAATTATATACCTACGCATCTATCACATGTACATAAGTACTTTAGTATACAATGAAAAATGAACAAATATTCCATAAACATTTCAAATATTATACAGCATAACGAAGATTTTGAGGAAAGTATTCAGAATGGCGATATGTACAGTTTCAGCGAACCCATTTACTCGGGAAATTATTCCGAAATCGCTCATCTTTCCCTTCGAAAACTCCTTGAGAGGGAGCTAGAGGGCAAGGTTTTTGACCAAAAGCATCCTAGGTACAACCGTGCTATTGAAGCTAACATGATGGCCCTTTGTGACGGAAAAAACTTGCAACCAGAAAAGCTTAAAGCAAGGCTAAAGTGTTATTTTGACACATCAAGGCATCCATATTGGAGAATCAACCCTTTGAAAATTGAAGAACTGAATGAGAAACCCAGAATAATTCAAATATACAACATATTTAGCGATGCTTGGATAGCATACTTGAAGATAAAATCGTATACAGCACTAGAAAGAGCACCTCAACCTCCAGAAGCCACTCCCCGGACGGCAGCGTACGCTTGGTTTGAAGACGCTGCTATACCAGATATTCCAGTTTCCAAAACGGTCGAGTTCATTACTGGATTGAATGTTATCAAAAAGGGAGCAGCGGAAGAGTTACAAGTGGCGGCGTATGCCTTTGGTGGACATGTCGCACCCCATCATGATTCGGTAAACAAGTTTTGTTTGTTATTTTGTGTTTTTTAAATTTTATGAAAAATTGAATGTAGGTATTCTACACTTTTTACTAGTTTTACTTGGGGGAATCTGACGAACCTGCTTACAATACTTCAGGGAATCAAGTGACTACTTTTCTGGCTTACGTACGTGATGCGACAGTTATTTATGACTATAATATGCAGCAAATGGTTGTTCCAGAAGAGGTTCTCGTAGAACCGTTCTACGCACAGTATACTAATGTTTTGTTCATAATAATGATGTTTTTAATTGTAGTTAAACCAAGTAGAAAAGGGAGGCCGCACTGCGTTCCCACTGCTAGGAATGTCCATAAAACCAGTGAAGAACTCTGCCGTTCTTTGGTATACCAAATTAAAAAATGGCGACGTTGATAATAGAACCCTTCATGCAGCGTGTCCAGTTGTGATAGGACATAAATGGAGTAAGTTTTTTGGCATGGCTTGTTCGGAAAGATTGATACTCATGTCAGCAACACTGTATATATGCTCTGAATCTTTACAGTTGTCACCAAATGGACACGCATCGGTGAAAACTTTCTAAAGAGACCTTGTGGCTTAAGACCTGATGAGTAGTATAACCAAAAGAGAATAAATAACTGACTGAAATTAGCTAAATTGCCAATAAATGTTGTAAATGTCACACTATGACACGATTGATAATAAAACATAGACGATGCAAGCCTGATGCAATTCTAGAGTGTAAATCCAACAAAAATATTATTTTACTGCTCTTTTGTGCTGCTCATAAGTAATAACGAACTTAAAAGTAGTGTCCATTTATTTCAAACAAACTGTATAGCATTAAATAACAAAATTAGCTCAAATGTAGTAAAGCATAATAGTGTCTTCAAAACATCATTCACAAGGAAGTAACCATTTAGTCGTGTCATTTTCACTTTAGATGTTATCTTATATCCTCAAGTTGTCGTTCTTAATGGCCAGTCGTCAACATCAAACTCCTTTAAAACTTAACGGAGTTTGTTGAAGAGATCTTCAGCTGGAAGTCGCCGTATAGTCACGTTAAAAGTTAGATCTGGATACGGATCTGGACAGCAAGGGTAATATTTCACGTTGCGCTCAGCAGTAGTAGAAACAACCTCGAACCCAGACGAATTGTGCATTTGAGACAAGTCAACAGCTTTGGTCTAAACCATTATTTAAAAAAACATATATATATATATGTAAAATTTTCGACATATTTGCCTATACAATACTATAAGTTTCATTGATGAACTTCTCAAAATACCCCGTTATAAAACTGCACGTCAAGGACATTTCCATCAAAAGTCCAGCTGCCGAACTTTAGAATACATTCTTGGTCTCCGTAGGGGTGTTTTCGCAAACTGAGCTCACACATTGAGGTCATTTTACATGGTGGAACAAAAAGAACTTTCCCCTGAGGGAAGACTACAGTATTTGTCGCCCAGCAGTTGACCATGTTTACGGGATCAGCACTGAATCAAAATTGAATGCAAGCAAATGGTACATAAAACTGGAATACCAATACAAAAATGCCGTTATGTATTAAATAGCCCCATAAGGTATACGAAGCTACATCTTACCTATTGTATAAAGTTACATCAGGTTTCCACAACGTATTGGAGTCAATTCTAAGAACTTCAACACCTCCGTAGTCTTCCGGTTTCCAAGCAAGACGGGGATCTATCCATGACTTTAAGGCACATACAGCGAAAACGCCCATTATCAAGCATAAACCCTTTACGTGTTCCGTATTCCATACTCTTTTATTCTTGTATATTTTAACTTACATATCTGAGCCACACGTAGCTTTCAATAGCGTTTTTTTCTTCACGCTACAAACGGTTCAAAATGAAATTATTTTCGTTCGTTCTTTCGTTCACGCTACCACATTTTATAGAAGGTTTTTTCAATTTTTGGGAACAAGTAACTTGGCTACAATGCTTACCACTCGGAAATCGATGAGATTCACCCCAAAGTCAAGTTGAACGTTATCTGGATTCACTTTATTGTTGTACTTGGTCAGAAGATCGGCCATCAATCTGCTCCTATCTGGTTCTGTTCCCTGCTGTGTTTGCTTGCGGTATTCGGGCGCTAAGGTTGTTGTAGAAAGCTCATTGTCAGAAGACTCAATAATTCCTTCCAGAATGGATTCGATTTTGGCATTGTCCAAACGAAGATCCTGATCGGGTTGTGGATGGCCTATTTAAAAATCGATGATCTGATAACATTTTCATATCTAGGTATGACATTGGATTTGAGTAAAAGTATCCTGTTTCCTGTTTTAGTAGAAAAAATTCAAACTGAAAATCAACACACTTACCAGAAACTGCCAAGCAGACAGTACTGACGATTAGCAATGCTTTTATCATGATGATTATTCACATTTACCGTCTAACCAAACAAAAAATTTTGTTTCAAGATTGAAACAAATTGGTATACCGAGGAGTTTTATGATCCAACCATAAAACTTTGGGACCAACTTATCTGCGTGGATCAAATATTTAAACTAAAGCTTGTCCAAAATAGTGCACTTCTTTTATAAACGTTTATGCGTCATCAATACGCAGTTTTTGCAATGGTTATAATTGCCATCATCATGATCACCGCATCAATCCAATTTAAAACTATTCCCGTTATTGGTCTATTCAGCATTTTCATAGCCATTACTAGTGTACTTGGGAATGCATCATGATATTTCATGATGAGCATGATGGGATGTTTGCAAAATTTTACGAACATGACCCTTTCACAAATGACAATAGCAAATCCAAATACATCAAATTACAGCAATATTGGCCACTTCGTTTTCTAACAGTCAGTTTTAAATTATCGTCATTGTACAAGTTTTGTCTGGTGAAAACAACATCATGATCAAATCACGACGAGTACAATTTCACAGTGCACCCTCTGGCCTGGCTCCAAGTACAGTGGTAATGGTTGGAAACTTTCAGTTCAATTTCAAAAGGTTTCATTATTTATATGCATTATATAATTATTTTTTATAAATGTTCAGATTTCTCTATCAAAAGATTTCATGAATTGGTCATTTTTGTCCTTGAAAGCTATACACATGTAATCATTTTTAACGTAGGACTGTTCATCCGATTTGTCCAAGTAACAAGTAACTGTATTGTGACATTTGCGACGAAGAAAAAAAATGGCTAGTGGAAATGAATGTCAAACGCTGTGATTGCAATTTTAGTGATATGACTATGACATGGACATCAAGTAGTGCAATGTAAGCATGGAAAAAAATTGTAATGTGCCATCATCGGTCAGTGTAGTGTTGAAACAATACTGTCATTTTGCAGCCCGTGTGGTAGTTCAGAGACCAGACAAGTTTCAGGTTGAGGGGTTCTGAACAAATTCACCATGTAGCAATAAAGTACAATTGGTGCTAATTTGCTTCTGACTTAAATTTTCACCCATGTCAAGTGACGCTTTAAAATGATTTACATGCAACTTGGGTCAAGCTGTAAAAATGATGCATGCTCTACTTATAGCTAGGTAGTTTTCAAATGACGTTTGATTCATGTTAATGCTGCATGACACACAAAGTCAAATCAAAGTCTTTACTCGGTTCTCACGATATTATTGCTAACAGATGGATAACCGTTTGAAAATTCAATACCTTAAATTAAGGTCCTTAATTCCCCATACTATCCTTTCACCAATAATTCATTTTTGGAACTTGAACAGAATTATGATTAATGCATGGGTATTTGTAAAATTGCCAATCTATCAAATTTTAATGTTGTTACAGAATAAAAAGAAAAAGATGCATCGTACATTATACGGTAGCAAAATATGTAGTTACGAGCCAATACAATAAATATGTAGGTAAATTTTCTGCGAATTTATTTTTCTACTCAAATAATTTTGACATCAACAATAACTTTACATATTCATCATGGAAGATTTTGGTAACAAAAATGATTAGCGGAAAGTTAAAATGGAGATTTCTGTGCTATCCTTTTACGTTTTACAGACAAGAAAGTACAAATGGAAGGGCTGAGAGATACAACTTGTTACACTATAAAGGAAACAATTAAAGTTGTAAGCATCGTCATCATTCCTCCCATGGTTGTTGTCCACTTCCCTATGGAATTTCCTTGACCTGTAGCGGTTCCATTGTCAGATTTAGAACGGAGGTTGGAACCACCTGCATTATAATTTTTGTTGCACAAATCTCCAATGCATGAGCACGCTGTTTGTGTGGCTGCAGATAATACGTCAGGATCTGGTTTCGTTTGCAGCTTCAAGTCTGTTTCTCCTCGCGTACCTACGGTACCACCACAACTCTCGGATACCATTAAGAACTGTTCATATGGCCTTGTAATACAATCCGCTTGGCTTTCAAGTCTACGCTTGACGCATTCGGCTTCCTCTGGTACTATACATCCTTTTCGGACTAATGATACCTTTTTGCCCTTGATTTCGAGTTGGGTGACGTATGTCATACACTCTTTTGTCCCTTCGTTGCATTTTACAACATGATTCTCTCCAGTTAAGGTCCCATGCATGCAACCGTCATAATTGTCATCTTCTCCGATGCAGTGGTAGCACATCAAAGCTTCGCAGTAGTGGATAGGGCTAAGCAGAGTAAAGGCCAGGAGTGCAAATATAATTGCTTTCTTGAGTGCAGAATCATTGATCAGCTCCATTGTGTTGGATGACGAGAGGAAAGGAAAACAACAGTCACAAAAAATAATTAAAACAGATAATTATGAAATTAATTTTCTACTGAGAATGGCCGTGCGGTATACACAACATACTGGCAATCGCTTGTTGTCAAACTGACACCATGAAATTGACAAATTGAAATGCTGTGCATAAAATGCAAAACTAAATACAGCATGGATACGCATTATATGTGTATGTATTATATAATTTGGTTACCATAAAGATTTACGAAAATCCTTTGGCTATTCCTTGGCTATTCTGAGGTTACGCACGAGACCCTAGAGTCATGCTCCAGACTCGAGTTTTGAGGTTACGCTCAAGTCAAAACGGGTCATGATGAAAAGTAAAAGGTTTCGGATTTTCTTCATGTGAGACACTCACACTATCATTTATGCTGCTCGGTGCTTGTTGTCTGGCTCTTGTCTCAAGAAGCTCCATAATATAATCACTTACCTATCCCATACCAAATGTATAACCTAAGGGTATATAATAAGGGTTGCAGTTGCAGCAACATTTGCGGTTATTTGTATGTATTAACAAGTATGAATTGTGAAGATAGACATACTTACTAATTTTGCATATCTCTGGAAGGTACATACATTTACCTATGTATATCAATTAGGACAGACAGAGATAACAGAGGAGAGTGCTCCTTTGCATCTTAAACCTTACCAACTCGTTTTACCGCACAAGGTCACATACTTTTTTGTTTATTTTAATGTTTGAATCTGCGATCTTCGGCGACTAGAGATTGACACACTAGCCTAGCCCCCGCACCACAGTGGTGGCCCTCATTTGCGGCAGTTTAGTTAGTGGTATTTTCGATAAATAAAATTGAAATCTTTGAAATTTTTAGATAAAATCCAATCCAGATCATAGCTGTACCAAATTATTTATGCATAAAAAGTGTACTTAAATGGGTATATATTTGCTAATTTACTTGCATGCATACCTATAGTATGAGTGGCACGTAATATCAAATATTGCATCGCTAAAATTATTATTTTTGCACAATGTAATATTATTATATACAGTTGTAGTCATTTACTCCTATGTCTGAAGTTTCACTGCATGCATGCAGTGATGCATGAAACAATTGAGTATTCATATATGACAAAACATATTAGTAGTAAAAATATGACTCATGCCAATGAAATTAGACTGTACATTTTGCCCTACTAACTATGTATGCGAGTGTATTTTGGTGTTATCTAATCATCAGCAAAGAATTGATGACACTTGCTGTAACCCAAACCGCATACTGCACTACAACTGCTTACTGAGTAAGGACTAAAACATGATCAATGCTAGATCTATTTTTGCTCTTTAATTCGAACGAAATATGTACAAACTGAAGTGAAATTTTTTTTTGCAGCATCAAATATTTATGGGCATTTTCAGTGAGATAAAATAATTGAGCGAATACGCTACTGCTAATCTTTACTGATTTATCCTTTACTGATTGATCTCGTAAGTATCTACCTTGGTGCAAAATTTCTAGTCCAAATCATATGATTTAAAATTAGCTGTTATTTTGTTATAATTGCTGTTTTTTAGTTAAATGTCGGAATTGTGCATCTTATGCAAGCGAATCCTTGAAAAGGGAA
>JAHZMZ010003695.1:0-25440 GCA_027743805.1 Lepidocyrtoides sp. E14 | reverse complement strand
CATTCAATGAGATATTGAATGGGTATTGTATCTCATTGAATCCATTCATAAAAAATTTGGTTGGGGGTAGCCTTCCCCGGGTAGGGTTCACGGTGGACCGGAAAGCGCAAATGGTGCATAGTGCATAAAGAATGAAATCTGTTTACTGACACTAAATTAAGGAGCAAAGTGTCAAATGTTATAAGGACTTCCCAATCCAAATTGTCATAAGTAATTGAAAAAAAATCTTAATAGTCACTGGCCATTATAATTAGGAATCAGGATCAACTGGATTAACTATCAAAATGTGGTACGCACTCCAGTCTGTCAATAAGAGCTTTTAATGATATTATCAGTACAGTATGCAGTGACATCATATCAGTCTCAGTCCCGATGAACAAATGGACATTTTAAAAACCAACATTGTGTATCAGGGTCAGGGTCATCGAAATTATTCCCAGATATTATTGTTGAGTCAACCATGTTGTTGACCCTTGACCCACCACGTTTATTATTATGAGCTACATAACATCTTATTTTTACAAACTCCTTGTTTGTGATATGATAGTTAAAAAAACACAACGCACTGTGTATGAAAATTGTTCTTTTCATTCAGGTCGATTTTAAATTTGCATGGGGGACAAACAAATCCTTAATTTAATTCATAACTGGAAAGTGAATTCGGTTGGTTGATGAAATCTAAAACAGCGGCAGGCAGCAGTTTTGCAGACACATCGCACAGCGTTTGTATAATTGTATGATTGTATGCCATTATTGTATAGCAGCTCTGCAAAGCATAATTCGAGAAACGCATCAAGCGTACACCTGGCGGAATTTTGTACAGGTTTAAAGTCGGAAGAATGCATGGTCTGGCTGAGCTCCTCACTTGCTTCCCGTATGGATGTTACACATACTTCATGTATTGGAGAGGTGCATTTCACCTTATTCTGCAAGTGAAGCTGGGATATCTAGTGAAATAATATCAGTTAGTGACTGATCGTTAATTTAATTAGTAAAAATGGTAAGTTTATTTCACTCAAACTTTTAAAATTAACTTTAAACTTTATAATTCTGTTCGAAAACTTATTATGAACGTGTTAAGCAAAGGAGTGCCAACTTGCCAAAAGCACTGTGATATGTGGAATGTGGATTATAACTCACTATGATAAACAGATGATGTTATGATGGAAATTAATAATTACTGTTATCTGGGTTTGATAAGCTGTTTAATGGATGCATTTTCTTAGTTAATAGTTTTTGAAACTCTTTGTTTTGTTTAGTACTATTAGTTGGCAGTTCATTTCTCCCAGTGCTTCTTGATGATAATTTCAATATTTTTGTGATCTCGACAGACAACTGGAGCATCAAGGCTCAAAGGAGGAAAACCACCGGAACAGGCCGCATCCGCTACCTCAAGGTTGTCAGACGCCGGTTCAAGTAAGTTTTCGAAGTGAACTTTAAAACTTTAGCAGATTTACTTTCATAAATGGTTGTGTATACTTTCGTTAAATGCTATTGGCTAACGTAGGTTTTTATTTTGCTCCGTTTAGAAATGGATATACCGAACCCAAATTGGGCAGGAAGTCTAACAAGGCCCGTTAAAATACAAATTAAATCTGTTAGCTATCCTGTTTTAATGTTTTATGGTTTATACGTTTTTCGGTGACAACAGGAATTTTCCAATAAAAACTAATGGATTAAAAAAAACTTGCTCGTTAAGCGTTTAAATGTCTTTTTTGTGCTTGTTAGGCATAACTATGGTCAGTATGGTACAACTGAATTATGAGCTATTGGAATGTTACATGGAAGTGCGTGCAAGTACAAATTAAAGGTTGTTGGGTTGTTGCTCAATTCAAACTGTTAATGCGGTTGTGTCACCTTTTACTCGATGAATTTTGCCTCTCGTTTCACAATATGTTGCTGATTATGATTTTTAATTTCATCCTGCTCTATATTCCTTCATTAACCATCCTATATTAAACTTTTATTATCAAAGATAAGTCAAATCGGGAAGTATCGATACACACAGTAGAGTCAATTCGTTACAGAATTTATAGGGCGTTCCAATATTACATCATTAAATTTCATTTAATTTTTCATCATTTGCAAGTGCATTGAACTAGCTAAATAATACCCCCCGTCTCAAATTTACACAAATCTTCAAGTAGTTGTGGTTCTACGATTTCTTACGGTTCAGAGGCTTTCCTACTTGAGCCTTGTGAGCTTCTCCTGTCTGCATTCGGAAGTACTTCTGCTGCTGCTGACATATTTCGACCCAATTTGCCCAAACTAAGTCCCGATTTTTGCCTTCCTTTTCCAGCACTTGCGGTCTTGAATGTACTGGATGTGGATTTTCTCTTTGTTGATTTTTTCATTTCTTCTACTAATTTTTTAATATTATTCAACCGCTTCTCAGCTCGTCGACGAGTAATAACCTTAAGGACAAGCTGAACAAATTTTTGTTTTGAAGTCAAGTCAAGCTGAACGTCAGCCATGATACTCTTGTACATTTTCTTTTCGTCCTCCGAGACAGAATGTCTCACTTGTGGCTTCAAATTATTATTTTCATACCCCGAAACTCGGGATGGTCGAACAATTGCTTTGGTTTTACGTGACTTTACCTGACTTGGTTGAGGCTTACCTGATGGCTGCAGTTCCTGCACTTTACCCGTAAGCAGCACTCCGACCGTATTTTGGAATTCCTCCCAGTCTTTAATTTGGTTTGATTTTAGTCTTTTTCTTACCGAGTTTGTTTCATCATCAAGTCCTAATCTTGCTTTTATTGCGTTATAGATTTTAATTTTCTCATCTTGATCCAGGTCAATCTGAAGTAACAACAACTCCACCGCTGTTTTCCTTTTACTTTTGTCCTGCTCAATATAAAAACTCTCCATTTCCGTTTTGCTTAAAAGAAATCTCACCACTCCTGCTACTGTAAAAAGGCTTAGTGGTTTCTTCTGGTCCTGTACAGCATTTTGATAACCTTGGTTAGTGGTACCAGAGTTTTCTTTTGACTTGTAAAGCAACTTTGGATATTTCATCTTTCTTTTGACGATTTTTGGTCGGAAGCTTTCAATTTCCTCGATTTCCTTTCGAATTAGATCAGCTTCATTTCCTGGTCGACATCTCGCTAAAATTTTAATTTCATGAGCTGTGATATTCGACAAGCCAGGAAAGTGAATCTTTATCGAGCAGGAGACTGTTGTGTACTCAGTTGGAGCATAGGTTACCCTAAGTTGTTTCAGCCCATCGACACCCCCTATTACTCCATGCATTGGTGAAAGCGTAATTGCATCTTGATTGCTTGTGTGCTGAAATGTGACAAAAAATCGCTCCAAAGCTCTTGGCTGTGGTAGAATGATGAGGGCATAAGCCTTGCGTCCTAATACTACTTCCGGAATATCGATTTTGTTTGGAAGATTAAACCATGCAATTGACGGAAATATTTTTAGTGGTATTTGGAGACATTCGTAGGTGTTTTTAAATGTGAACACCAAGAGTTGAAGGGGTACTCTAGCAATCTTGTAATGTCCTGGGGTGCATTTTATGGAAATTGTTCTTGCAGCAAGACCATATAGGTTGATTTGAATATTTGATCCACCAGATTGAGCTTTATTACCCTTCCTGCCCATCAAGATTGTAAAGACATTAGGATCTGGAGATTTTATACGAACTTTGAGAGAATTTATGGTTCGGTTCCATATTGTTAACTGTTGGATATGATTCTTGGGATTGTTGTACGGGAAAGTGAGGGTTGACGGAGTGACTGTGATCGACGCATTAGCACAGTTATCAACCAAAATCTGATCATCATTATTTTGGGAGTAAGTTTCAACTTCAAGACTCTCTTGATTGCTATCTTTTTTTTGTTTGGAATCTTCTAGAATGCAACACAGGTCCTGATCATCGCATGTGCACATTGTAGAACTCTGGGGGACCCACTAGTTGTGGGCCACAACTTGTGGTAGTGGAAAAGTTACTTTCTCTCTCTACTACTCTAGTCTCTTTTTTCACGATGAATGCAAAGTGCTGAATGAAAAATAAAATAAAAAGGATGAATTCGGTGACGGACCAGGGACTGGTAAATAGCTTTTCGCGAATTAGTTTGATCATTTACTGCCGGGACAAGTTTTGCAGTGGCGAACATCCTTGGCGATAGTTTTATGTTGTATTAAGTCGTTAACCTTTCAAGGTTTCCTTCCACAATTCACTGACAGTATTAGAATATCATACACAGAGAGAAAAATTACGGTAAATTTAATAATATGTAGTGTGAAGTGAACGAGTAGTGGTAGTCTTTTTCTCCAGATCGTCTCAAATATCCCCAATAAATCGTACGTAGTATGCATATTCGTGCTAGACATTTTCGTTGTTTTTGTTGTATCCCTTGGGGAAAATGTCAAAGTAGCTTGGTGGTGGTGGCTCATCTAAATGCAAAAGAAGTTTGGTGTAATCTCTTATCGTCCTGATATATGATATGTCAAAAATTATTAAAACAG
The DNA here is from genome assembly GCA_027743805.1 of Lepidocyrtoides sp. E14. Classification (NCBI taxonomy): domain Eukaryota; kingdom Metazoa; phylum Arthropoda; class Collembola; order Entomobryomorpha; family Entomobryidae; genus Lepidocyrtoides; species Lepidocyrtoides sp. E14. The sequence goes on along the minus strand of JAHZMZ010003695.1, from coordinate 20,962 downwards.
CACCCGATAAACCTCACCTGTAATCCCACCAACTTGAGGATGCTCACAACATGAGAAATTTGGACCACTACATTCAACAGGGCGTTCTACAAATATGATGTTTCGAACTTCCGAAAACGGTTCTGTCTGCCGTGGATGGTAAGGACTGGGCTGTTGTGGTTCTATTATGTACTGCCTGACAACTGCGACATCATTATTACCATTTGAATATTTCTTTGCTATATTGCAGAGATCATTATGAGAAAATAAAATTTTAATTCTTTTGCAATAATGGGAAACATTTTAGCTGCTCGCATACCAAAAATTTCAGAATTGTAATAGTTTGTATATGTACACCTACCCAACCAGAACCTGAGCCCGCAATAGCAAAACAAAGAAATCCAAAGAGAATTCCCGATTAGAATTGCCAAAATAAGAAGTGGATGGTCTTGGAGAAAGTCAGCCATTTTCTATGTTGATCAGTAATTATTAATGGAGACATGTGTTATAATACCTCAGTTAACTAAACCAATTTACTTTCATATACAGCTAAACGTAAAAATTACTTTGGTACTGATTACTCTGAAGCATTAATGAGGAAAACTACAAAATTATGTCTGCAACGAATACACACGACAAAATTGTACTAAATTAATGCACGGACTATTATAGCTTTAATCTATATCATCCTACTCCGTTCTCCTTTACGTTATTTTGTGCGCGTAGTAAGTTGTAAGTGCTCTCTCTTTCATGATATGATATGATGTAACTCGTGTACGTAGTATGCTATGGAGTATTATTTTAAGACTGTGACAAACTACTAACACGAAAGTTGTGAATCTAAAGTCTAGACTAATAGACAGTGTCTGAAAATGTTACTTCAATCACATGAATATGATATTAATAAAATCATATAACAGTATGTTATGTACTAATAATCGAATCGGTGAATATGTTGAATTCAGTATGTAAAGACCAAATTATGCCGCTGTTATAAGTATTTCAACTTATTATTGTATTTCAATTAAAAATACCGAATATTTGGAAATGTGTACATCTATGAAAATAAAAGTCCAAATCATTGATTTTATGATAGTAACGTTTATTTATTTTAAAAAGTTTTCATTTTCAATATTTAGTGCATGCACGCAACGCAACTTTTGATAAACTTAAAATGTGACAATGTTAATGTTCAAATAATGAGATTATTGCATGTTACATATATACAACATGGGTGCTTTCATTACGGAGAAAGCATTTTGTATTCAAACCGGGCGAGCAGAAGCCATTTGCATTTGTATCTGTGACGCCCGTTCTCGTGCAGCAGCAAGTACCTCTGGTGGTGGCAAGGATTTTCTATCACTGATACTATAACGGTGAGCAGCGTGCATTTCCGCTGGAGGGATGTAATTATTATCCGGTGCATGTCCAAACCGTCGCCGACGTCGGATAGCAGTTGCAAGATTCTCTGATATTGCAAATGACATTTTTATATAAAGCATATTTTTTAAAATGACATCAAATTTGGGAATGCTGTATGTTTCATTATTACGCTTTAGTGGTGCCATCATGTATGTTTTGACGATAAGAACAACTCCAAGCACAAAGCAAATGGCAATCAGAACCATCACAATGGGCAGAAGAATTTTGAAGGCCCTAAAACATTAGTTTTTTCAGACTAAAATGAGTGTTGAAGGGTTTTCCATAAAAATTTGATTGAATTGTTTTCCAAATCAAACCTTACACGAATTTCAATATTGCATCATGTTCGCTTTGCGATGATGGTGGAGATGTAGTAGTAGGAATTTCATACTGGTATGAGGAAACAGGTTTGTATCCCATGTTAAGTATTGGTCGATCGTTGTGATAGTCTTCATGATCACCTTCATATTGATAAGGGCGGTATAAACTGTAAAAAAAATGTAAGAAATTCGTGTTCATTTTCATGGTTCTCTTTAGCATGTAAAAAAATTATTTCCGAAAGTTTTCATACCCCACATAGCATCTGAGAAGTTGATACAAGTTCATATGTTCTTCGTCAGTAACGCCTGGATAATAACATCTTCGACTAAAGAAAAAACCAATCGTGTTGGTTGAATTCCCATTTATAAACCGGTCGTATGGTGGAGCCATTTTTACAAAGTCCTCATTAGAAATGTCGAAATTGTCACCGAAAAAATTAATGAAACAGACTGAATGAAAATATTTTATTACAAGTACAAAATATTTCTAAAAACTGGATAATAATATTACTGAATTTACTCTTTGTAATCAAATGAGTTCATGATTTGAGTTGTAGCTTTACAAGATAGTTGAGCAGCTAAAATCATTGTCAACATGACGCATTAAAGCATCTCTGGAATAATCCAGGGTTTCCAAAAGGAAGGTTTCTGTAAGAAATTTACTACAGTTTATCCTCATAAATGACGCATTTTGTTGGTATAGGAAAACCATAGGCTAACCAACAGAATATACATACAACAACGCGATCAGTCGTACAAAATTTGTCAATTCTAGAATATTAACCGCATTTCCGCTTATTTTATTATTTTTTCACCGCAATTTTATTCTGTAGATTGTAACACAAATATAAAATGCACAAAGAATACATACCATTCCTACAAAACGTCTGCAACTAGATTTTATAGTAAAACATAGCTATCACTTTAAATGTGGTCATCCCATGATATGATTCACATCTCACAGTTTCATAAATTTTTTTGTAGTTTTGCAATCTTCGAATTTCATGCTTGCTGTATTGCATAATATGCGCTAGAAAAATTTAGCACAATAATATTGCTAAAATGTATTTAGCAAATATTTTCATTTATAAAAACATACTTTATTAATCAAAATTTATACAACGTTCTGACTTGACGAATAAACGACAACAAAAATTTACGTACATACATAATATGCAATTGCAATATTGCAAATATGCATTTACAGTGCATGAGCCCACACGGTTAATAATATGCATACAATTATGGAAAAAATTTCATATGCCGATCTATGTAATTTTAATAAAAAATAGCACGCGTACATAATAGTTATATATGATAAAGCATATTATTAAACTTTTCACTCAGTATAATATAAAACAAAGTACTAAATATAAAGTCAAGAGGTATAAAGACTACCTATCTACAAATGTAAAACGAAATTACTGTTTCGCTCGAAGCATTACTCACAATAACAACCATAAACAGGATATTACATTAACAAATATTTTTTATATGCGTGGCTAATTTATTATTATTAAACCCCTAAGAATAGTTTATTTTTATTTTTAGATTTCATTACAAGTTGTGTTTATCAGCTTGACATATTTTTACTAGTTTACATGCATGCACACGAATTCATAGTAATCATAACAAAGAACGAAAGCAAAAACGTCGCAGTTATAGGAAAGCTACATGAGTAAGCGTCACTGCGGAAAGTAACTAGTACTTGTAATACGAACTGTAGATGATTAACACTTACAATTAATCATATTAAAACCAAAGTCATGACATGAAGGTTGATATTTACGCAGATGAGTAAAACAGGAAACGAACAGGCTGCTTAAAATGACTTTCTCAGCAGAAACAAAAATTACGGTTGGAAGTACATTACGAAGAAAATGATCCCTTGCAGTATAGTCCATCTTTGGTGTTTTCTTTTATCCAGTTAAGGTATGAAGATACTCTAGAAAATATTGAAGGATAATTTGGCACAGCGCAACCTTGCCCATGACTGATGACACCAATCTATGTATGGATGTAGTAGTAATTGGTGAGGTCAAATAGTTTTGGTAAAAGTGTTCATTTATGCTGTAAGTACACTTATGTTGTTACCTGCGTGTAAACCTCTCTTTCTTCAGAGTAATCTTTTACAACCATCGGTCCTCCACTGTCTCCTTTACATGGCTTTTTTACATACAAGGCAAATTTGAAAATTATTGAAATTGCTCCCTACACCGGATTCACTAAAAAACAGACATTGTCTGAACTCACGTTCATCTTCATCCGGTAGTGAAGCACATATCATGTTTTCTGTGATTGGAATCTCAACAGAGGAGTAGTTTTTGGAGCATTCTTCATTTGATACAATGAAAGCCTGCATTTGTAGAAGACAATAGTAGTTTAAGTGTTATATCTTAAGAAAAACAACCCATTATGAGTTACTCATGTTTACTATAGAACCTCGGCTTCCTTTAGAGAAACTTCAGTAGGCTCAGTCAAGTTGAAGGAGCCCCATCCCATTATATGAGCTAAATCCCCAACATAAGATTTTTTGTCCCTTAGACAAACTGGACTGATGTCTCTACTGAATGCAACTGAATCTGTCATTTTTATAAGGCTCACATCATTATCCGCTGAGTCATAGTCGAATCTGAAAAATACGCCAACTTTTTCTTTGAAAATACTATACCTACTGCAGGAAATGGCAATTCAGTATGTCTCAGCTTAAATGATAGTGATATTATTACCCGTAGTGTGATATAATTTTACGAATTCCCAAGCTCACTGAATTTGCATTTGTAATATTGTTTGTTCCCAAATAAATTCTAAAGTTACGAATGCCTGAATCCAACATGTCAGGAATGCAATGAGCTGCAAAGTAAATATATTTTTAAACTCCACAAAAAAGTCCTTTGGGTGCAACTTTATCGTTTAATTTTGAAAGATTCTTTGTACTAAATAATATTGAAGGAGACTCACCTGCAGTTAAGATGTACCTGTAATAAAATATATTCAAATGTAAAATCAGCTTTGCTCAACTGAAGATCTTTTTATGGAAGATTTCATACTTTAGTAAAAATTATACAATGGTTAATCACTAGCCTGTTATTAATCAAGCTTCCTCCGCAGTAGGCTGAAGGTGCATCGGGACTCTAAATAGATGTAAGCAAATCAAGTATTTAGCTTAGGTATGCACTTTATTGTTACCCACTCAGCCCACCCACTTAATGCTTGTGTGATGTAATTAATTACACAATTTATCAAGATCCCATATCAAATGGGTACTTAAATATTAGTGTTTTTATTTTGTGAGTTATCATACCGTTACATTAACGATTGAGACCATCCACGGCCTGAAATGGAAATTTCCCCCAATTAAACATAAAATTGGGAAACATAATATTGCAATTACTGTTTTAAGGTGCTTGGATGTAATTATACCATGCATGATTTTCCGAAAATATTCCTCTGTCGGTGAATGTTAATTCATCATGATTTCTCACTCCACATTCACAGTTAGCTTCTAATCTGAAAGTCATTTTCACAGACTCCATTTAACCAAAATGAAACTTTTAAAAGCATTAAACATTTTAAATTTATTTGCAACTACCTTCTAATCTCATTTGTAGCTACAATTGACAAAAATGGGGAAAATATTAGTACTAGTATAGATGTGCCTATCAACATAATGAACACGGGGAGCAGGAGAAAGCAACGATTTTTTCACCAAAACTTTTTATATTCATATAATTCGATTGAACTTCTTCCTCCTGCGCACTTTTGTATATAAGCTTGTATTGTATCTTTACAAAAAAGTTTTCAAAATATGGTGGAACAACAAAGTGTATATCATGCCCTTCCTCAACAAGCACACTAGCACACCTTCATCTCTTGCGCAAGCAATCTTTTTAGGAGAAACTTTTTTAAGTTAGGTCGGAAGAGCAGGAGTCATTGTAAGTACAAGCTCCTCAAGGCTAGTGATCATGTGAATAATATATGGAAATGAATTATCTTTTAAATGACAAATTAATGATTATTATGATTATGCTCTTGTAAACCGTTCATTCTTAAAAGATACAACATTGCATAAACGCTTTTCTATGCTAATTTTCAGAAGGAAAATCTAATGTTTTTGGTCGTATTGCAATTTAAAAGTATATGTGGCCCAATAAAATTAGCATATTAATATTATGTTCTTTCTAAGAGACATCAATTTTAATACAAATGGAGTCAGCTTTGCTTAAAACTTTTGCAGAATAATTTTTTAACTCGTAAACAAAATTTTCTTGTGTTATGCGGGCAAATCAGAGAGTAAAAAGCCTGTAGGTAAGATCACCCAACCGATTTTGATGCCTAATTATATTTTTTATTTTGTCCTGTTCCCCACACCACCTCCACCGTCGATTCATCTTTGTTGTAACTCAGGCTCCTGTGTGCGATTCTAGAAATGTACGCAGTACGTACCGTACACAAACAAATGCAATGCAATAGTAAAAAATATTGATATAGCGTTAATACCTAAAAGCTAATATGTATGTATATATTTTCGATACTGATGAGTATGTGTTTAAGCAAATAAACAAAAAATTTCATCAATAAACTCTGCCTCTCGGATTTTTATATAGACATTCCAATGAACCCTAAGAACCTACTCACATTTTAGACAACATGGCTTTTGTAGAACATGCGATTGTACAGTCGGAATATAGTGAATGACCTTGATTGTAATTTCAATTATCGATCATTACATTTAACAAGTACATTTCTCGAATACATACACCGGCTCATTAAACTTTAGCAATTTGCAGTTTCAATGTATCGTAGGCTAGTAGTGGCAAGTTGTCAATTCAATGCAAACAGGTAAGCTTACGATGATCAAAATCAACTGATGAAATCTTTTTCAATGATGACAACAAAATAGCCCAAGTTTCACAGTCACAAGACACTGCAACAATGCAACGCAGACAGACAAGCCAAACATGAGCAGCGAACCTCTTAGTATTCTGTCTACTGTCTATATACATTTTAGATTTAGTTTAGATGTACCGTTTTTGCTAAAAATAGACAGTGTTTTCCATTGTGTACTTTTATTAGCCATCAGTTAACAAATAGGGGTTAATAAGCACTTTCGCCAAAATGTCTATCCTTCCTTCTAGACCTTCGTAGCATGTCATGACTTTGAGAAGACCTCCAATGAAATATACTACACATTATCCAATTTACGTTGGATTAGGCATCGTATCTATCTACCTGATTGAGCAATAAATTGAATGACCGAGCAAAAGAACGCATCCTCATAGTATCCTCTCACATTATAAACTGACTATGTAGTTGTAAGCAAACTTGAAAATAAAGTAAAAAAAACTACTTTAGTCAGTAAGCAGGTGAATCTTATTTTGTAAATTGTTCAGCAAATGGTGCAGCTTACATCAATATTGCTTTTAGAGTTTATGCTTACATTTTGAAGTGGTAAACAAATATTTTTTCCCGATTGCAATTCTTACTGCTGCTGAAGGAATGGCCTCTCATATCTCACTAACATATGCATAAAATACAACCATGCAATATGATGCTATTTCATAATCATCATCACCTTATGTATCAATTGTAACAAGCAAATGAGACAAGGGGTAATCAAGACAGAGGAAATTGAGAAGGTACTCAATAATCATCACTTTTGTCAGTCCCGTGTACATGGACTTGGATAAACAAATTAAAAAACTGTTTTAGCAAGTTTTAACAATGAAATACACAGCGTGTTCCAATAACCCAGCTCTCTGCACTTCATTGATAATTGTGGTGACATTTTACACTTTTACATGGACTGCAACATTAGCAGGTGCGACATGATGGTTAATGAACTATTATTTTTAACTTCTTGTTTCACACTAACTATAAAATGTTTATTGCAAACTTTCAGAATGGAATAAAATTGAAAACCCTTGCCTATGTCAGGAGTTTCGATGCAATAATGGTGCAGTATGTTTGGACAAAACAAAAGTATGCAATGGGGTACCCGATTGCGTTGGAGGGGAAGATGAGAAAGGCTACAATGGGACTGGAAAGTGTGTTCGTAAGCGGGCAAAATGCAGGTACTTATATCAAATCAAATCCCTTTTTCCAGTTTTGTTTCATTTAAAATGAATTATTTTGAAAATTGTTTCCCAAACTGTGTAGACCAGATGAATTTAAGTGTAAATTTGGAGACTGCATAAAACTGGAAAAAGTTTGTGACGGGAAAATTGACTGCTGGGGAGCCGTGGATGAAGCCATTGATTTTTGCACTTGGGTGCACGGGAATGAAACGGAAGCAGAGGGAATGAGTCATTCAACAATGGAGCCAATAACGCCGCCACCAAAAGAAAAACAATAATCATAATTTATGATAATTTATTCATAGTGAAATTTAATTTCAAACCATTTTGAATACGTTACTATTTATGAACTTAAAATAAAATAAAAAATAAGCAATAATAGCTTCAGAACGATTTTTTACAATAGGCAGCATCCTGGGTATTGCTTTGTATCCACTTAATGAACGAATTTACCCGCGCGTACACTCCGGGATAAAAAGGACTCCCACATTTTTGGCCAAATGACACAATACCAATCTAGGTGTATCAATTTTCATTAGAAAAAAATATTAATGTGATCCGTTTCATGTACAATACAGCAATAATATAAAATACCAGACAGAAAATCTTCGAGATTGGGTTCCACACGACAAAGGGCCCACCAGAATCCCCTGCGTTTGATATTCTCTTAATGCCCTGAGTAATGCATAATATGATACAAAACAAAATCATGTTAAATGGCTATACTCACCTTGACAGGAATCCTTAGGTGGCAGAGAGGCGCACATCATTTGACCTGTTATTTTGACATTGGCAGCGGAATAGTTTTTTGCACAGTCGACATTGTTTATCACTGGAACCTGCGCATATTTTCCTTTGTAAAATGTACAGTTCTATGCTTTTCAATGAATTTATAACGGTGCTACATCACCTTTACTTCACGTAACTTGTCCACGCCACTAGCACCTTGTTGAAGACTTCCCCACCCTACCACGACGCCTGTAAGACCGACATAAGGAGACGCTGCTTGTTTTAGGCAGATTGGATTAACTTTATCCGAGAAAATGATTGGCTGCGTTAGCTTTATCAATGCAATGTCGTTTTCCAATGTGGTGCTGTCAAAGCTTCATATAATAATTTTTTTGAAAAAATATTGCAATATATCTATGTGATGTAAATATAAGTTTTGCTATTTTGACTGTTTATTGATGATAGCGATGATAAATATATTCATTACTTTGGGTGCATCTTCACTTGACTGATATTTGCTTTCATCGCGGTAGGATCAGAAATAGCGTTTATCCCTATAAAGGCTTGGTAATTATGTACTCCTTGTTTTATCATTTCTTCGACACAATGAGAGGCTGTAAGAAGATATCTAGCTCCACAAAAGAACAAGCTGTAAATGGGATGCTTCCTTTTGCACTTTGTTTAATAAAGAAAACTTACTGAGTGTTTATCAAACTTGAACCACAAAACTGACGTGGCTCAGCAGGATCAGCAGTCTGCATAGGAATAAGACGAAGCATTTAAAATCTTACGGATTCATCTTAAAAGATAGAATAATTACTTTATACAGATCTACATACATATTACGTACATATACTAATGCTACTGCCCAAGGCCAAGCGTTATCTTCTGAGATTTGGCCCCCGACAATTTTAAACCGTTCCACAGGTCTCACTCCACATGTACAATTTGATCTAAAATTACTGGTAATGCAATAATGGTTCATAATTGTTGCTGTATTAATTGAAAAAACATGAACTAACATTGACAGCTTGTCAATAGCTCACATTTTAAATGATATTTCCGAGGATCGTTTCAAGCGAGTTTCAATAAAAGGGATGGAATTGAAACCTTCGTCTTCATATGACGAGGAAACTGGGATCAACTCTTTTTCATAGTAGTCACTCCCATCCAAAAAGAATTCCGCTTGAGCTGATATCAGAAAGTGGGCAAATAGGATACTTTTCAGCATTTCACAAATAATTTTCTTGATAGTAGTGACCATCTTCAAATAAGCCACGGAGCTTGTGTGCAATTAAAAATATGTTTTGTTTGCACCAGATTAACCCCTAATTGTAGAGAAATAACCTAAAAAGTTTTCTAAAATTGTGAACAGATGCGTTTCGTAAGTTAATAAAATAGCAACTAGAAAAAAATTACAAGGCGCATCCCGTTATAACTGATACAGATTTGTTGCATTTTGCTAATAATTGAGAATGGGTGTTTACTAGTTAATGAGAAATGGATTTCCAAAAATTGAGCAACAACTTTTCATTTGATTATAAAGTGATGTATGGGTTTTACATGGGTAAAATCCAGTTTTTCCTTCCTGTCAATTGATTTGGTATTTTATATAAATGGAGGACAAGGTCAAACGAGTGGAAACTTTCCATTGGTATTACAAATTAATTTTTAGACAGAATAAGAAGCAATTATGTATGTTTTCCAGGTTTAGGAAAAACTTGTTGTAATTTGAGCCATAATCACATATTACTGTTATTTTCTGTCATTGCGATCACATCGCGTGCAACTAGTGTCTTCATCATGTTCACTGCTGGAAACTGACATTATTTTGAATTTTGTTGTACAAATCATAGCTTTCCAAAAAATTCGAGTGACAACAAAGTGGCATCATGAAATACTCATCATCATAGGTGATTGATATCAACCACTACAAATTATAGCTCGCCTAAAGCTGTCTTTCAGGCTGGATTGTGTGTTGCATAAGATTTCAAGAGAGAAAACGAGATTTTTCACTAAAAAATTTAGGCAATGCATGAATTATAAAGCGCTGGAGATAAGTATGGACATTGGAAACAAACGGCGGCACAGCTAACAGCTAACTAATCAATGACAATTATGAAGGTTGTTGTACATTTGTGTAAGATTCACATTGTGAATTTCTCAAACACTATCGGTCGACAGCGTTTAGGGTGATTGGATATCAGAAAGCAAACAAAATTTTTATTTGTACACAATTGTGTACACAGTACTACACATTAGAAACGTGTAAATATTTAAACTTTATCTGCTACTAGCGCTAGATAAATGATAACGAAAACGAATGATGACAATCATTTTTGGTTTTTGATAAGATAACATGATGTACTGAGAGAATAGACGGGGTTAGTGGAAGGCATGAAACACAAGCGCAAGTATTTACAGAACAACAAAGGAATGGGATTCCCTTCTTCTTACCTGTTTTTTGCTATGTTAGCATAAGTGCAGCAGCATCATATTCATGTGTCATCGACACAGCCAACGGTAACGATACCAAGCCAAATCTTTTTGAGCCATAAACTAGTCATTTCGAAAGAATTCCGTGGGAGGCTGAAGACTGGCTGAGGAAACAAATGAGAAAAACAAAAACACAAACTGAGACAGACTATGGATTATGGATTCATAGTAAAAATGCACATTATTGGCACAGATTTTTGTGCATAGCATTTTGCATACAAAGCTGGACAGTTCAACGAGAAATCGTTGAAGAAACATTATAATTAGAACAAAGCTACACCAAATGTGATATATCCCCGAGAAAATAAAAAAAAACAGTTAAAAATGTATTGTTAAAACGGATTGGTCCATTTGTCGAGTAGTTGTTGCAATGATGCATATGAAGTGTGGTTAGTGTGTAGCACCATGTAAAGAGGTGAATAGGTAATTTGTCATATTGTCATTGGCAATCCGTTCGGTAGTTGCTAAAGTCAGTTTATTTATATTTTTGTTTGTTTCGTGCACCTGCAGCGTCTGCTCCAATGAGTAAGTATGTATGCAATTAGAAGAGTTTTCATAATGATCCCGTCGTCGTGACTTAGACTTCAAACGTTGTATGTCAATGCATGACGCGATAATTGCTCAATACTTCTAGCACGATTTACCTTTAGTTGTGTTTTTTACATCATTGGGGAAGGGGTAAGTTATTTTACACTTTCAAATGGTTTAGGGAACCTTATGCTTTTTTCACTTTTTATTTCAAATGTCCTTTGACTGTATGTGATAATCATTGGATTGCTGTAATAAAGTTGGTTTGTTTTTCACAGGATGACCGATGGCTACAAGTATTTTGTCGAAGGACACAATTACGCAGATCTTTGGATCGGATTTTGCAGCATCCTTAGATGGCGTTTACTCCAAAAATGCGAACAGTAGTAGTAAGACAGCCTCCTTGTCAACTGCTGCTGACCAGGTGTTGCCAAAGTCATCACGTGTTAGTGGGATCGTGGGAGTCAACCAGTCCAATCAAGATGGAGTCAAACCCAGTAAAAGTTCTAGAACAAGCCCACCTGCAGAGATTAGTATGGATACCGACCCTAAAAGTGTGAATGTGTAAGCAGGCTTTTTAAAATTATAATAGAGCTTAAATCTAAACTTTATTAGGAGACTATAGTACTAATATGAGAGCATAATATTAAGCCACTATTTTGTGTAACTAGAACTGTTTGATTATATAATGTATTTATTACAGCAATCATGACGCGTTTGGCCAGTTGATTCAAAAACACTTGAATGCGGTGGTAGATAAACGTGAACTTCCTGATAGTAAGAGTCAAGAAGGGAGACTCGGACCCAGTGTTGTCAAGTATGATGTCGGCAGTCACGTTGGTTCATTTGTCATAAGTAACGACAGGCTAGGGGTTAACTCCCAGTGTAATTTCGGCTCCCTCAAAGCTTGTACCTGTGTTTTCAAAGGTGAGAGATGGATATACAATGTACATACGAAACTCCATGAATGACACCATGGAACATTGAATGTTTAATTGAAAAATATTATATTCTTGCGTGTCTCTATATTATGCAGGCAAGTGGCAGTATGAAGTACAGTTAGGTTCGAAAGGGGTAATGCAATTGGGATGGGCGACACTAGAAACAAAATTTAATCAAGAAAAAGGCGTTGGTATGAAAGCTGTCATGTTTCATTTCATTTTTATAATATTGTTGGAACCATGTTTGAATTTGTTGTTCAGAATTGTATCGTAATATTCAAAAAATTATGCATAGGTGATACCATCGATTCTTATGCATATGATGGTAACCGGCTACGAAAGTGGAATAAGACAACGTCACCATACGGAGAAACGTGGCAGGTCTTTAATTATTATAGCATTACTCGTATAATATATGTGGATCAGTGACACTGGTCTCCAGTGTTTACACAGTATGTAAATACACATAAAACTATAAATATTGCTTATGTTTTAGGCTGGCGATATAATTGGCTGTTGCATTGACCTAGACGATGGTAAAATAGAATTTTTTAGGTACATCTTGTGAATCTCATTTTGTACATTCTATTTGAAAACCATCATTATCATCATCATCGCAAATTGTCATTAACTTCTACCTTAATGAACAATTTACTTTTCATAGAAATGGAAAAACGTTAGGGGTAGCATTCAATAATATAAGAAGAGGACCCGGAATAGCGTACTTTCCTGCTGCAAGCTTAGCTTATGGAGAAAACATTGTTACAAATTTTGGAGCAACGCCTTTTCAGTACCTGGTTGGTGGTTATTCGCCTTTGCAACTTCAATGCACAGAAAACAATTCAAAAGCTAGTTTACTGCTTCGGTGGTTGAATAATGTGCTTCCACTCTATCCTGGAAACGAATTGTACTCTGGTTATACGAATGTCAAAAGTTCAGAGTACCAAACTATTTTAGTTGTAACCAATCGTTTGATGGAGTTCCTTGGACCACACTTACAATCTGGATTTGTCGTAGAACAGTGTTTCTTCCCCTTTTTTGCCATGTCCATTGGGCTTCCAGAAAAAATTACCCATGATGATATTGTTAGTGGTGAAAATATCTCATATGAAAAGACTGACATTTTGCTCGATATTATGTGGACATTTTTAGAGGTATATACATGCATGTAATACAAATTAGAGTGCATTAGTATGTAAACTAATTGTTCATAATATTATTATTTCCATGTTAGGAAGCAGAGATTAAAACATGCTTAGAAAAATTGGCCATTGTCCTAATGAACCAATTCCGCTCAAACTCACTTAATCTTGCCTACCCTTATCAACACTACAGTTTGCATTGTCTGCTGGCTTTAACTCGTCATCGAGCGACAAGGCGACACATGATTCGTTGTCTGCTTTTCGATAAAACCAAGTTAGCAATATTAATATACATATTGTGCTATTTCATTCATTACCAACACCTTTGTCACAAGACACTTGATAACTTATGTATGTATATGCGTAGAAAAGTTGGAATGCAGTTTTCATAAAAATTTATATTAATAGGTTGATGCATTTTCTTCACATACGTCCAATGGATGAAACTATATTAAAGGAAGTAATACCTGAAACTTGGTGGCCTGGAAAATCGCCCGAGAACTCAAATTCAGCAATGGCCTACGAAGCTACGTGCCAAATGATACACGATCGAATATCCGGTAACAATGATGATGGATCGAAAACATTTTTAAAGGATTTAATTTGAGTGAAGCAGTTTTAATTCTGTTGGGTCTAAATTGCTCGTCTTTTAGATGTCCTAAATTTACAAACGCAGTTGCTTAAAAATCTACTGACAAACTCGGATGGTACTGAAAAAAGACCTTCCTCTAGAGCTTTGTTCCTTAGAAAGTTTCGACAATTCATTCGTGATGTTGTCAGAGTATGTATAATGATTAGTGAATACAAATTCTTTATATCACATTTTTGACCCTTTTCATAACCGCCGTGGACGTGAATTTATTACTCTCTAGCCTGGTTCAGTTTTACATCAACCAGTCAACAAAGCAATGGCAACATTTTTCTGCTACCTCCGTACGATAAAAGAGCTATATTCAGAAGAAGTTGGCCAGTACAATGAAAAGTGGTTTCCAGATGTGCCGTCCATAATGTTTTACGATACATCAGTATCTTATTTTGAAATGGAAAGAATTGGTGGTTTGGCAAGCTATTTGTACAAAGCACACCATAAAGAAATTTCGCAAGCATTAAGTATTCCCGACTACATACCTGCCAACCTTACACCTGGTGAAACGTTACATGTACATCAAGGAAGCGACCCGATGAACCAAGGCAATCCATTTCCAAGCATAGTTCAGTTAACCTCAGGTTTCGCAGGAGGAGGGGCAGTTATTATGGAGGATGAACGTTCTAACCCTGCAGGAACAATAGATTTAACGCCTGAAATTACAGTTACGGTTCCACAAAATCAAACCACTCCGCGAGTGGAAACATTGGCTGATACGAACCCTGGGATAATTTCAACTGGAATCGGAAATGTGACCACGCAAACATCGCAGGCTCTCGGAAATGCTAGAAATACAATGCCACCGTCAAGAGAGCCTCATTTATCAACAACGGTTGAAAGAGATGGAAGTGAGGGAATAAATCTGAGTACGACAAGTTCTGGCGAGGAGCTTTCTACACCACTTCCAGTGCCACATATTGGTGCAGCATTGTTGGCTGGAACGCCGAGGTACTGTACAATGTTATGCATATTCATTTTGAGATATAAGCAGTGTAGCAAAAATATTTGGTTGTAGAAATACCAAGTTATTCTAAAATTCCCCTCTAGTGGGCATAACATGTTCATTCCGATGCTGAGCGATTTTCGAAACTTAATTGCGCACGGAGAGCATGGTCTTCACTACTTCCCTGGCGGGTTATTTGGAATGCCTGGAATAGAGCATAGAAGTACTGTTACCCCACACAATCCTGCTGTAGCACTCCTGGGTAAGGAAAGTGGAAGTATGGATGTTCGTGCAAGTTTAAGGGAGCTTCTTGATGATGTGATTATTGTATACTCCTGTGGAGTGCAGCGACACATGGAAAAGGTACTAAGTGAAATATTGTAAGAATAGGAAAACTTTATAAGATATTGTTAATTAATATGAGGCTTTTGTTTTGATAAGGTCGTTGGGCTAAGAACGACCATGGATGATTATGTCAAGGCTCTCAACAATGCGATTGCTGACCTGGGAAAAGAATCTGTTTTAGAAAACGAAAGAGTTGAACTTGCAAAATCTGTTGAGATCTTTTCCAGCAAGCTAGAAGAACAAGCTAGACATCTTGCATGGATTAAAAGTGTGGTTTTTACAAAGGACCGTCAAGAAAATATATATCAGTTGCTTAAAATAGTTTTGGCTACCCTAAAATCCGCATCTGCAGAGGGACCACTCTTTACTTTTGTACCTGAGCACTACATTTCAACTTTAATCAACTTAACGTGGTGTTTATTGACACAAATTCATCCTACTGTGTCGTACGAGTCTCTTCCTGGTAAATGCAAACGGTCAAAAAAGCGAGTAATCATAAGTGGTGGAGTAAATCATATTACTGCAGACCTACATAAACGAACTTTTGCATAAATTTGTTTCAGGTCTCAAAGATGTCCTCACGGACGTGGCTGAGTTTGTTGCGACTCATTTTTCAGATACACGAATAATTATAGCAGAAACAAAAGACACGCTGACACAAGCCCTTAGCTCGTTTATTTGCAACAGGACTATGTTAACTGCATTGGAAGAAATGCCACAAGAGTCCCAATTGTCGATGGTTAAGGCAATTCTAAGACCATATGAAAATAGAGCATGGGCTCAAAGTAATTGGATGTTGGTCTGTGTCTATACTTTGGTACTTTATTTGGAATAGTTTTTTCATTGTGACCAAAACAAAGTGATTAGACCAATATTTCCAAAATTCCTCTTGTAGGTACGTTTCTGGCAAGGAAGTGGATATGGTTTCCAATATCCAAATGCTCTAGAAGCAAGGCGTTCTTTTCGTGCCAGACCAGTTCAGGATGAGTTTGGTATTTCAACAAATCTACGTAAGTAAAACAACAATAATTATTGTTGTATATTAGTTGAAATAAATAGTCAAACAAATGTACTGATATTTTGCTTGCGCTTGTAAAAATTTCAGCTCCTACACCATCCCCAATTTTACAAAATCATGTCGCTCATGTTCTGTTAGAAAACCAAAAGTTTGCTGTTAGTTATGTTCATTCTGTACTTAATCAGCTTAATTGGGCATTTTCAGAATTTGTAGGGCTTTTACAAGAGGTTTGTCCATTGACAAGATTTATTTTTATGTTCAAAAGTAGTGTAGGTAGACTCAAATGATGTGAAAATTTTTTTTATGACTCAAATACAATGGTTTTATGGCTAGATTCAAAATGCTTCTCATCGGCCAGAGAGAGTATTTATAGAGTCACGACAGTTAAAAATTTGCTGCACCTGTTTTGAATTGACACAAGCATTGCTCAGGGTAATGGAAATGGTTTCAAGCCTCGCGTCACCAGTAATGATTGATTTAACTCGGGAATCATCAGAACCAATATTGGCTCGATTATGCATGGTAAAATAGGAATACAAATTTTATACCTACACCAGCATTATCTGTAGAGGTATTTAAGAAATTGATAATCTTTCTTATTTTTGATTCTATGTTTTCAGTTATTAAGTCAAATTTTGAATAGAATCGGTTCAAACACAGGCTGTTTTTCGCAAGTCATGGAGCTTGATATTCCAGGATTAGAAAACGTTACTCACTATCCATTACTATCTGCCGTTGGAGGCATTTTGGTTGCCTTGATTGGTAGAGAAGTTGGCAAAACAGAAGGTATTATTGTCGTTGCCATTTAAACTATAAGCTAGTGTCATTCATCAATGTTTAGATTTTCCAAATTTTTCGATTATATTAGAGTCAGATTTGGTTGCGACGAAAGCTTTGCTAAGTGAACCAAGCTTTCAGATAGAGTCACTTGACTTTTTCTTTGGGAGAAACCAACCTAGTGTACCTGAAGGGCGACGACTTTTTAGTTTACAAAACCGTAAGTAATGAATAATATTCCTATTAAATGCAACTGAACTGAACGTTGCTTCATTCATTGTTTTTACTATTTCATTCAGATGTCTCCAGTGATGTAACTGAAGAAGAAATTAGGATCATGGAGAATGTAGTGACCCATTTACAAACTTGTTCAGAAAAACTACAAACGGAGTTGGAAGGGGTTGATGACGACGATATGTGTACAATATGCTACGCATATCAAAAGAATACAACTTTCAAGCCTTGTAATCATCGTGCATGCAAGTAAGTGTCTTAAAAGATCCTAAAATCTTTGTATGTAGTATAAATAGTTTAGTGGTATAATATACAACTATGTATTCTGTTGAACGAATTTTTTCTTGGCTTTTTCCAGGGCTTGCATATTGCACCACCTGATGAATAGGGGAGAATGCTTTTTCTGCAAGGCCATAATTCAGCAAGTTTTTACCGATGATGGATCAAAAATACATGATATTACCACCACGAAAAAGAATGATGAAGCAAATACTCGTAGAATGATGCAATGACTGCTAGTTTTTCCGATTTGTGGTATACAGTGATTATGAACCCATGTCCGGTTTACCACTTCTTGTACTTTCTTTCCAAATGAATTGTTTAGAGTAAACCAAACCAATCAAAAAGAACAGATTTTTGCAACTTACGAAACTAATCAATACAAATACGCTTAAACTAAACATGCATATCTACACCTACATACATGTTTTCCAATATATTATATATGTACCTAACAGGCAAACCCTTTTGCTTCAGGATTAAATTATCTTTGCTTTGTCGGATTTTTAAAAATTGTATGTATTTGCTCCGTTTGTCTTATAGACAATTTTTTTTACTTATTTATACCTTTTTGTAAGCCATGTTTCCCCTGTGTTAACCAGTAACAAGCCTGATATGTTTAGATTCGTATTTCCGTTATTTACCTGCTCGCGTATTCAGTATATAAACAAACCGTCTGTGATCATTTCTAATCAATACGAGAAATAAAAATAAAGTGCTGTTTGAATTACCTAACAGGCAAACCCTTTTGCTTCAGGATTAAATTATCTTTGCTTTGTCGGATTTTTAAAAATTGTATGTATTTGCTCCGTTTTTGTCTTATAGACAATTTTTTTACTTATTTATACCTTTTTGTTAGCCATGTTTCCCCTGTGTTTACCAGTAACAAGCCTGATATGTTTAGATTCATATTTCCGTTATTTACCTGCTCGCGTATTCAGTATATAAACAAACCGTCTGTGATCATTTCTAATCAATACGAGAAATAAAAATAAAGTGCTGTTTGAACGTTTTAGTGAGCTTTGTTGAATAAAATTGTAACATTGCCGCATACATTCTTACAACTTGCACGGACGGATAAAGCCGATGAGGCAGACTAACTGTACTACCTATACATAGTATAATATTTAACTTACATGTAACATGTACTGACTTCATTCATTTCAATTATGTTATGATTTGAATACCATAAACACATAAAATATTAGACGACTACGCGATGACAGGGTGCAGTGGTAGCATAGTAGTAACTTTTCTCACCTTTTTTGCCACTAATAAGAGGCTAGAAAACCTGCATACTGACTGCATAATCCAATCACTTTGTTCCTACAAGGTTAATATCCGGTGATGCAGTCCACGTCCTCAAATGTACCTAACGTGATTCTCCCTTTTGATACTTGGTTTTAGGTTAATCAATTGTTGACCATGCATATTGTATACTAGAAGAAAGTCCAAGAAAGGTTTTACTGCTACTCCAGAAAATAAAGTTTGTAAAAAATGAACGGATCTACGTAGTATTTTGTTCTAGATGTACAATCAACTCACGAAATCATGAATACTTGTTTGGGGCTACTACGCCACGATATCCATCTTCAACAATAACTTACGTAACAGCTTATATCTATATGTATATGTATTTATTCATGCTCATGGGTTGTAGGTAACGTAACGTGATATGAGATTTAGATAGGAAACCTTACAAGCCGTCAGGCGTAGCGTACCCTATCATCACATGCGATGAAGTGATAAAACAGACTCCTTTAGAGTAAGTAATCATAATCATTAACTTACCAAATGTTGCCTTTTATTACAACCATTTTTCTTATTTTCTTCCCATCTCATTACTTTTTCTTGTTAGACAATAAATACACAATCAACTTTTCTCTGTCCGGAGGCGTTAAGTGAAACCTAAGCTGCTAGTTAATCATTTCTGCACTTTTTTTTACAACTTTTTAAAATATTGCATGCATGCATACACAAAATGTTAATATAATGGCATTTGAAAAAAAAGAAGCATATGACCGACCACGGCTCTTCACTACACAATATATTATCTTTAATTATTTCACTCATGTGCTTTCTGTGAATGTGGAAGCTCTTATCAAGTTATCTTATTACACACATATTATGAGTAGTATGTATTATACGGGATAAGAACCCTTCTTTTAAAATTTCATAGTGGCAACTGAATTATAAATTGGCGTGGTAAATAGCACCTCTGAATGACACGCCTCTCTTTTTACCAGTCAGTCATTTAAGGATTAGACCAAGTCAGGAATCAGGATGATGGGTTGACTTTTTCAGTGTAAAGAAATGCACAAGATCTAGATGGATTGAATTCAGTAATAGTAGTATACATTGTTCCATTCTATAGAGGTGAAAATTCGAAAATGTACCAAAACTTCTAAAATGTTGGGATGTGCCTTTTGGCCCAAAACCAAAGAAAACAATTATTATTCTTAGAGTTGTATTTTTGCGTCTAGTTTAGCTAGACTCTAGAGTTTGCGTTTATAGAGATTGTTCCTAATATCTTCCTTCAGAAGCTGATACTTAAGTGGGATCACATTCCCCCAAATACCACACGCTAAAAAACGCTGTACCATAATATCATGTACGAAGAGAAATGTAAAATTTCCCTTTTCTCTTTATAACTACAAAAATTTGTGGCAGTAAAAGTAATACTGTAGCTGCCAAATTCATTATTTTAGTGAGCAAATCATAAGATAAAGGCAAAATCAAAAGCAAATAGAAATTACGGACATGCATTTTTTTGAGAAATTAGTAGAAAGCATAACAAAATGATTTAAATACTGTATCCTTAATCGTTAAACTTTTCGTAGCAGCTCAGCAAATATAAACAAACCTTTTTCTGACTTAATATGACAGACAATTATTATTATTATTTAGCTCAAGAATCCTAACAAAATCAGAACTTGCATTAAATTATGCTATCCCTTTCAACACCAAAAAATCCTTTCTAGAGATGATAATGTGTGTAGACAAGATTTTAGCAGAAATGGATGAAAAAGAATGCTCTACTCAAACCAAAGCTATAGTATATTGTTTTATTTTGATAAAGTTAACGG
>JAHZMZ010003694.1:0-12593 GCA_027743805.1 Lepidocyrtoides sp. E14 | reverse complement strand
AGCCTTTTGACACAAGCGCAACCAATCAAACTAACTACACGGCGGTAGTTCAGATTGGAGTAGAAATATTTTTAATTTGTCTCAGGAAGGGAATTAATTTGCCATTCTGGTTAGGCCACTCGTGAAAAGTGTAACAAAAATTGAAGGCTAGGAAATGGAGCTGTCACTGTCAGGGCTCTAAAGGCCATGAGGTCGAATTTGGTCGTTGATCACATGACACACGGTGCTACAACGTTATTCCTCATTGCTTATTATCATTATTATTACTTCTGTACTCATCTATCAACACTCTGAAAGACACTAAACGTGTAGTATAAAAAATGTAGCATGCTTGACATTGAAATTCTGTAAGATGAATGTTATTTTCGCATTTGTACAGCAGCATAAAGTAGACCTTTTAGCATTTTATTGAGATAAGAGAATTAAAGAATAGGTGGTCAGACAGGACAGACATTCATTTTTCATGGTAGTTGTAGTAGCAGTAGTGACTTGGGAAGGATATTGTTCATTCATGTCCTGCTTTTTATTGCTGCTTCGAATGTGGGCTGCTCATGATGTGATCGTTCTTTTGATGGCAACATAATTTGTTTTCATCGTATTTCCTCCAACTGCAGCAGCGTCCATCCGTCGTCATCGTCGTGAGAATGGATGATGATAGTGGTGGAAGTGAGATAGCCGTATATATAATATTTTATTTTTGTAGGAGGATTTTTACTATGCTTGAGGCTAGAGGCCAGCCACCTTTCTACTTCGATTACCATGATGGGATCCTTCGATAATTTTTTCACGTATACCCCTATAGAATTAGTGGATACTCGTAATCTTTTGCTAACATTATGCATGCGCTCGTCTACTTTTATAGATACCTAATACCTACCCACGATATGAATGATATGAAACATAGTACATACATGCGTCATATTATGAGTTTACTTATACATAGCAAGCAAAATCATACCATATTGCACTCTAAGCACCTACTTAAATTTTGTTCTGTGGTTAACGCTATCACTAATTGCAAGAGGCGATCATTTTTTTTACCCTTATAGTATGGTTTAGTTTTGGGCTTGGAGAATCAAAAATGGAATTTATTACGTTTGTTGTCTGTGAGTAAATTTATATTTTAGTTTGTGCTGTTTACCTATCCTGTAAAAAGATCTTGAATTTATGAAAGAGGAAATAGGATTTTAAGCACAAACTAAAATGCTAATTTTACGATAGGTATACCATAAAATGCTGGTAATAGTTAATCACCACCATCTTTGTATGTGGCATAATCTTACTATCTAACCGTTCTCTTGTCAGTTGATCATGTCTCTCGGACGATAATAAAGTCCATACCGTTTTCATATTCTATTTTAGCTTCCAGGTACATTATTCTTGGCATTTTACTGGCACCTGCTCTGCGACTGCATGTAATCAGTAATTGTGAAAGGATAATGATGAGCAAATGAAAATGAACCAAGCAAAATTTGAACTGAAGATGCCACACTTGTTAGGTCACTGATTTATCCTATGCTTACTTTGAGCTTGTTACAAGTGTCTTTTTCAAAGTTTACCGACTTGTGTTTTGCTGAAAAAAGGGGTTTCAAATTTTTCGTATCTGTGCAAACTTAAAAACTACCTTCTCTCACTTGTTTCGTCATTCGTGTATGTAATTACTATTTTTCTTTATGTACACTCTATTCTATAAAGAGTTCACCTTGTGTATGCCAACTTATTATTACGAATTACACGAAGCGTACCACCAATGTAAAGCTTGTACTGTTTTTTTTGTGAAAAATGCATGTGTTCGTTCAAGAATGCGAATCTGTTATTATGAGCGTAGAGCAATATTTTTAAAATGAAATAATGATAATTAACCGCCATCATAACCATATAGTACCATGCATGATGCAGTGTGGTGCAGGGTCATCATCGTCAACCGTATAGTGCAGTTAGTAGTTTGTACGTAACTTTTATTGCAATTTGCAGTGATTATTCTCATCTCATCGCAATTATTACCACTACAAAACTCCACACTGCAACTTTAACAATTCTAAGATGTTAGCAGTGCGGTATTACTACCACGCTTTATGATATTATCAGGCTGTAAAATATGTGGCATTTGCGTAGAATTTTAACGTGACGGTTTCTTTAGCGGAGAAATATACGAGCTAAAATCCGTCAGGATTTTGGGGATTGAGGTATATCATTATGTTTGTGATGACTGGTTCAATTGTATGGTGTCGTGACGTGAATTTTCTCATGCTTGATTGTTTGCAATATCGAAAATGTAAGTTAAACATGATCTTTGCTGACCAGTAGGTTTGTGCTTTATTCTAACCAACCCTAACCACTATTAATTTATTAGATACAAAAAATCAGATTTTTAACGATATGAACAATGCTATTTTATTTTCTCAAAACAACAATAAAGCATTGTATAAACTGTAGTAGTATACCTCAAAAGAAAGCATGAAGTCTATGAAATCTACATGTTCCAGTACTCATATTTTTTTCAACAAATATCCAGAATCCAGATGCACGTGGCCTTGTCTCTCTCATGATAATCATTTATTGTTGATTTATCACTACATCTGTTCAATTACTTTTTTAAAGGCATGTATTTTTTTCTGAAATAAGGTGGTGTTGCATTTTGGAAGAATGGTAGGCTAGGCTAGGTTAGGTTATGCATGCAAAAAAAACACACAGGGTCATCAGGCTTACATTTATGTTTATTCTATAACAGTATGAATATGAATGTACAAAATTCACTGACAAGTTGTAAATCCTAATATACACCTCAACATCTCGCTAATAATAGTCTTCCTCTTTATCAGGTCATAAAAACGAATCGGTGCAATGTGGTTGTTAATGCTAGTTAGTCAAGTTACTAAAGGAAAACACCAAACTTGACTTCATTTTAACAAATATGCTAAAGTTCAGGCGTATTTACATCATGTGAAGTTTGAAGTTTTTTTTGCATATAATATGTACCTGTATGTTTTCATAGGTAATATATTTTGTGGGACAATATAGACTTATTTGTACCCAGGTATATAGCTATAATCAGGTATCAACAATAAATATCTATGAGAAGCCTCAAATGTCTGACTTGAATGGTCTGCGAGTGAAGTTTGAGCATGATTGATTTTCAGTTAACGCCTAATAATCTTGAGAAGTCCTTATTGTAATCACATTCGTGAGTTTTTTATCGCTAAAATCATAAAGCATCGTTTGATTATCGGGCTGATGGTTACAATAAGTAGTAGTAAATACATGAGAAAATTATCTCTGCCATTTGTTAATCTCAAGTTTGTTATATGCGCATGTAATATGCAGAATCAGAATGGTTTTAAATACCCACGTTACGTATGGTATCGACATCACGTTATCATCACATCACGCTGCACTACTTGCGTGCAGTTATGTTTGTATATTTTTGCATACGGTTTCTGTTTTGTATTCGGTCAGTGATTTTTAGATCTCTTAAAGTCAGCTTAGTATATGTACTATTGTGCGTTGTATAAATTATTATTGTGATGTTGTGGTAAGTGAGTAATAAGATGAGCAAAAATGATGCATGGGTTTTTTATAAATATTTTTTGCCTAACTGTACTATTAGTATATTTCGTGTGACGACAATCACCTGGGTATGTTGGGTTATGGGACATCATGTGAAGGAAAAGAATAGGAATAAAAGAAGTAAAACAATTTTGAACAAAAAAGGATGAACATGATGATGACAAGACAGATTTTTGAGGATGACATGACGAGGAGTATTGTTCGACTGGTTGATGTTTCCGTGTTTAAAAAAGACAATAAAAAGGAAAAAAAAACATTATCTCCTTTGAATATTCATGCGCCATCATCGTAGTTTGTAGTTATAGGGTTCACTTTAACTGTTACGTTTATGTCACGTTGGTCGAAAAAATGATTTTGTATTACTTACATACGCCATCCTGTAAAGTTAAAAAAAAGGTTGCATACGATGATGATGATGATGTTGATGATGATGATCAGCGAAACATGAATTTTTCGTTTTACTTAACCAAAACTTTAGGAGCTTGTGCTTAAAGTTTATATATAGTGCGGTACATGTTGAAAATTGAAAACATTTTATCGATATAACGTTTTTAGGCTTCAACGCAGCAAAGGCATGATCCGAGCATTTTATTATGGCTTAGACAATTTAATTCATTATGATGAGTTTCATACCGACAGAATTTAGTACTGAAGCAACATTTTATTAGGTACCTTTTCTTATTTTTGAGGTGGATGACGAATAAATTGTAGCAAGTAACCCTTAAAACAGTTCTTTTTAAATTCACGGTATAAAAATAAAAAGCAGAACGGACAGGCAGGGACGTCTGTTAGTTTGTCATGTTCCGAATTCGCTCTCTGAATAAGGCCATACTAATTTGATAAAATAAAATCCTCATTTTTATTCATACCTCAAGTACACTATTAGAGTACAATACACTTAATGTTATGTGATATTTGCTGGGCAGTGTAATTGTTACAATAATTTTGCGTGCATTTGAGAGGCTGGTAGTACTTAAAAATGAGTACTCAAATAAAAAAGCGACTAGATTATTTTGAGTGCACCTTGGTGTGTGGTACAATAAAAGCTGATAAATGATATTAGTGATCACGGGGGGGCTTTCAAGATGCGTAGAAACATAGTTTTATAAGACAAATTCTGGATTTCTATAAGTACAGCTTTAGTATATATTATTTACTTCTTTCATCTTTATTATTATTAAATATTGATGCCAGTTGGTCAAACAAGATGCAGCTGAAACCCTCAAATTTTTTTCATGATAATTTAAAGCATAAAACCAAGTATAATGATTCTAAGATGCTCTTACATCCGAGAGTATGAATATCATTATTACTCATAGAATAATCGTATCAATTTCTTACAAACTTCAAACTTTGCAATTCAGCACACTTGCATGCATGATTTAGATTTAAAAGAGCCTTGTTTCACATGCACGCTCACTCACTCATAATAATAAGTCAGTGTGGTACACAGGATGAGTTATCTTTGCATTAAAGTTGTATATAATAATGAAAGTTGGTACAGAGAGAGAGAAGAGAGGGATATGATAATAACAATAATAAAATCCTCCTTTTATGTGCTAAAATTTTATATGCTTTTCTGAAAATACAGCAAGTTAGTGGTTGGAAGCTTTTGTAATTATTTATTATTATAAAGTTAAAGAAACTGATTTCTTCAATATTGAAAATTACATTCGGTAAGTTACACATACATGATTTTCAAGGATTTCATTATTAGATACAAAGCTTGATTCAAACCAGTAAATAAATCCCTGTCTATGTGCGAAAACGAATAAATAAAATGATGTGTCTACACATATACACCGTCGTAGTACAGTGTTGCCTCATTCTCTAATTGTAAGTAAGTAACCTCCAAGCAAAAGTGTGGTTTTCTTATCTTGACTTTTAAGTATTGCCCAGAGGGTATCTCTGATTACGTGTCATTGGTTATGCATGCTTTTTAGGTGCAGTGA
The DNA here is from genome assembly GCA_027743805.1 of Lepidocyrtoides sp. E14. Lineage (NCBI taxonomy): Eukaryota > Metazoa > Arthropoda > Collembola > Entomobryomorpha > Entomobryidae > Lepidocyrtoides > Lepidocyrtoides sp. E14. The sequence goes on along the minus strand of JAHZMZ010003694.1, from coordinate 7,074 downwards.
TATAAAATTAGTGTTGCTGAATTATAATTAACTCATGCTCCGACATATAAAAATGCGATTTTGGTAATACAGATATGTACTCATATATCTACCCATATATCCTTTTCGATAGAGTTTGTTAATGACATATCTATTTGTCTAAATTATACACATCAGAAGGATGATATTATAAGTTATAGGAATCCTATAATAGGATTGATAGAAAAACAACATCCCTGTATTCTCGTTAAAATAAATGTATCATGCTCGTGAAAACTGAAAAGAAAGGCCAAGTAAGACACAAGTTAATAGGACAGACTGACGGGAAGGATTAATATTGCTTGATAAGATTAGCGTCTCTTTTTTCTGTACGGGGAAACGCATGATTTGCGACTTAAACCAATTTACTGTTATTTTTTTTCAATTGAATCTTCCCAGTTTACTTGACAGACAGAATTCATGATTTTGCAGATATGCATAGCTTACTGTTAGCGTTGTTACTGATTCTAGTTAAAGTTAGAGATGATGACGAGGAGAGGTGAGTTACCGCAATCATGCTGCTGCACTCATGCAATGACAAGCAGAAGTCAGTGCAGCGTGGAGGGAAATAAATTTGTTGTGAGATTGGAAATCCTTATGGTATTATCAAGTTGAGTTGAAAGCTACATTGATGATTGCAGGTGCAGAGAGAATGATTTGATTGTTATTATCCATTCATTATTATGATTATCCTCGCAAGTTGAGCCACACCATAATATTGAGCAGTTTTCAATTCTAGTATGGCGTGCGTGCTGTGTTTTTATTAGAATTTGATAGAATTGATTATATTGTACTTTCAATCATATATCATAAAATTTTAAAAATGTAATTGGCTTTATATTGTAAAATGCTTTAAAGTACGACTCGCCAAACATTTTTTAAAATTGATGAAATGGCTAAAATGATGACAGGGTAGAGCTTTTCAGCTCGTTTCCTTTTATTTAACTTTTTGCATTTGTCGACAATCGACGGCTCATATATATGTGTACATACATATGTGTAAAAAAGGTACATGTATATTGTACAGTTCAAGAAGTAATAATAGCAACAATTATTGTTGCTGTTGAATAACAATGCTTTTAACAATCAGAATTTTATGTCGTCGTAAGCATCGTGTTGCGTATAATGCTAATAATAATGATGCAGAAACGTCATCACTGTCAACGAAAAAGGAGAAAGAGGTTCTACATGCGTAAGCAAGTTTACAAATTTGTGTTTAAAACACAATGCGTTATTGTTGATTGTGCAGAGGTTTAGTAATGATAATGAATGTTGCTGCCATTTGGAGTGCATAATTTAGGCATGCGTTGAAAAAAAAGTAGAATGAATTTTCAACGCCACTCATGTTCGCAAAAAGATTTTATATTTGGAATGATGAAAGAGTCGAGTAGTACAATAGAAATTTGAAAGAGGAGAAGGAGAACCGAATGATCCAAACCAGATCTTTCAAAGATCGTATGTGTGATTTTAAAGCATTAAAAACGAGTCTGCTTTCTCGCTGTAAATTTTAAAGCAGTGTAATCTTTTACTGCAGAGGAGTATCAGTTTTTAATTTATTTTATTAATCGTCAGCTCTCTGCACGCACCATGATGTACTTTATCTCGCACATTTTGGTGTACATAGTAGTATGTATTGAATTTGAAGTATGTAGTAGTAGATGTCTTTTATTTTATGCCGAGGTAGATCTAGTCAAATAAATTGCACACGCCAGAGCTTCACGCGCGGTGAAGGCATATAATGTTTTAAAGTGATACATACTTGATATTTTAAAGATAAATCATCCTACGCGTTACTCAAGTGAAAATGTTGAATCCTCCCTTGCTGTCGTTAGTTAACACTCAATGCTTCAAACACGCTTTATAATGTAAAAAAATCTAAATATTATTACTACACTACATTTTTTTTTCTTTAAAAGTTGCTTGATTCTACTTCAAACTGAAAGTATTTAGAATGCGACAATGCAACAATACAGCAACATTGAAAAATTCTAAAAACACAGGAAATGCATGATTCAAAGCAATTATCTAAATGAAAAAACAGGCTTGTTTTCATTTAGCACTTTTCTTGCCCGTGTATGTTGTTTTTTTTTGTTTTAAAAGATTTTTGCTTTTGTATGTAAAGATATGTTATTAAAATAAGCTATAAAATGATCAACAAACCAGAATTTAAGGTTTCTTGTAAATAAATATAATAGCTCGTTGCTTCTTTAAAATAAGTTTATGATGACCTATAGCAATCAAATGCAGTTCTACAACAACAATGAAACTTTTCAAAGAAAATGGTTAAGCGGCCTATTCCGCTATTATTGTTATTGCAGCAAACCAATAATACAGAAAACTAATTACAATTATCATCCTAATAGCTTTGGCGTGCGGTGAAATAATTGTTTAGATGCAGCTGTAGTACTCAAGTGATATATTTTCATATTTAATGACAAACATGGATTGACTTTGAGAAGCTTTTTTTTAATTTTTTTACGATGAAATATTGATGATGGTGAATAAGTTTGATTGTTTCTTTAGAATTATATTGTATATATGTTATTAAAATATAATGGTGTTCCCATAAACTTCAACCATTAATTTTTGCTTTCGTTTATGTTTTTTACAGGTGGGCAAGCCTAATTGTATTATGGTAAGTGAATTTATCCTTAAATTTAATAATAATTATAGAAAATATAGTCAATGTAAAATATCCTCTGGGATGTTTGCTCATTATACACTTCACGTTCTTACAATGGGCACCTGCGACGCGACCAAACCTTGTATATACCTATCAGTAGTATCCATATTCAAAAAGCCACATTTGTAGATAGTCTCATTTGAAATTTTCGTTATGAAACTTATATATAATATATTTTGTGGTGAACTACCTACATGCTATTATTATTATGATGTGATGATGATAATCATTTGGAAGTTCATATATGAATCCATTCATCATGCTTCTGTAATGGACTATGGACATGTCTTCTCTGAAAGTTGTTCAAAAGAAACCAAAATGCTTTTTCAGGGGGTTGCAATGTTGTTCAAGCGTTTGATTGAAATTACACACGTCCCCCTACGCACAATTGTCGTGATGTAAGACAATAATTGTCGAGCATTATGTTAAAATGTCTACAGCCCCATTAAAGTTGGTTACTGCTGTCCAAATGTCAGCTTCACTGACTGAGAGAGATTGTAAACTTTTGCACTGATTGTTGTGTGAGTTGCATCTTCTATTCAGCATTGAGGTGCATTTTATGCGTGTATGGAAGTTCAAATTTTTTTTTTTAGTCTGAGCAGCAACTTGAATGACTGAATTTGACTAGGTGTCTAGTAGTGTCCGCTCGTACTACTCTCGTGCTGGTAGATATTTATCTGGTACGCAAGTAAAATGAATTTACACAGAAGCTTCATAACAATCGACAACAAACAAACGATGTAAAATAACGTAATACAATATTCATTAAAGTGGCTAATGTAAACTTTCACGAAAGTTGACATTTATTCGCTTTTGTAGTGTTTTTATGCTAGCCCATTTACTACGATTACTGCACTGCAATTCCAATTGCATTGTAGTAATAGTCCATTTTAATAATCATTATTTTTTCCTTTTCAATAAAATGAAAAAATACACGGTTGCTGATGCCGAGAGTGCCAACGTTTTGAGCAAGCGTGTTTTGTTTGCTGAAGAAACACTGTTAAATTATATATGTTAAAAAGCACTAAAGCACGTTTCTTTTATTTTGGCATCATCAGCTTATAACTTGCATTGAATGCACAATGCACATCGCACAAAATGACAGAATGCATCGTTTGTGCAAATGCTATAATAAAAATAGTCTTTTAATAGGCCTGACGTGTAGACTTAGTATTCTTGAGAATAATATATATTGTTTGTATATCTTTTCAAAAAGAAAACACTCAATTTCACTTGCATGCCTACATACTGTCTACATTTTAACTTGATTTCCTGCAAAGCATAAAATTTTTTTTAGGAAAAGATAAAAGAAGAGTGCAAAGGGATGTGAACAAAAATGCACAATGGGGTATACAAGAAAGCAATGTTTTTTTTTGTAAATGTATTTGGCGTTAAATGAAAGAAAATACTTCTTAGAAGAGAGATAATCTATTTTTAGTATGAAACATGCATCCGCGGTTCAGTAAATAGAATGAAATACATGTTACAATGCAATGTAATATTTAGTGACAAACAGAAATCCTCTTCTCTGTTCATCTATTTAAGGGTAAAAGGAATTCAACAATCAGCAGTGTAATTTAGTTAATTAGAAATGAAACTTAACAAAGCGGAAAACAATTAAATTTGGCTGTATTTAGTTTCTGGAATTTATTTTGTTTTTGGTCTGTAGCTCACAAGATAAAATATAAGCATGCCATGTTTGAGATTTTTTTTTACCTAAATGGTGCTAGTTTGTAATATAAGAAGTCATAGTGCTATAAATTGGCAAACAAGTCTAATTCAAGCAGACAATCATTTTTATCATTCAGGAAGAAGATTAGCTTACCAAAATGCAGCAATTATGAAGCAAATAGGGTTTACACATAAAAGAATCAGTTTGCTTTGATCTTTTACTACAATAATACGATTCATCATATGATAAATTTGCCTTCCTTACAAACCCAACTTGTAACTTAATTTTGATGATTTTTTTGTTTTCATTGCTTTTTTGTAAGTGGAAGCTGTTGGTGGTTTTTTCTTGCGCATCTGTATTCACCACCATGTAGGCAATTTCAACTAGTTTTAGTCAAACTAATTTGCATTTTTCTTAACATCATCAGTAGTAATGGCGTGTGCTGTGTTTGGTAACAAACTCTTATAACAAAACAGAAAAGGGAATTGCTTTTCATTATGACAAACTTACTTTAGTCATGCGACCACTTCAGTCTTTTGAGATTGTCAAAAGTCAATTCGAATAAAGCATACTTACTGGGACATGAGATTTTCATTCTTCAGGACAGGGAGCTTTGAAGTGTAAAAGTCAAACTGGCACCAGTTGTCCGTTTGCTGAATATATTCGTTGAGAAGGAAAAGTAGGAAAATGCCAAAAGTGCTATGCACCATAAATGGCAGGATTTTGCACAACATGCATGCGACATAAAATCTCATGCCAACCTGACATACCCGGTGGTAGTAGTATTCCCCGGTTCAGTATTCAGTAGGTCATTCATTTAGACAGACGCAGCCACCTTTTTACAATATTGATTGTTGCTTAATGAGAATTTTGCATGTTGGCAGGTTCTTGTGGTGTGTTGATGGTGTTGAGAATAGTAGGGTTGTAAACTAAAATGACCCTTCGTGCACTGAAAATCGAAACTGTGTTGCATCTGAAAGAAATAAAATTGTTTACCAATGTGGAATACATATTATGAGCATAGCTTGTCTCCGAAGCACTCTCTCTCTCTCTCTCTATGTTGCAGAGTCGTGTTAAGTGCACACGTAGTGACCTTTCTCCACCTACTCTCAAATCTGGAAACTGAGAATTATGATAATGATATTGTGATGATGGCGAAGCATTGTCATAATGTTGGCTATTTGGTCTGATAGTTTGGCATGTGTTATTGGCAACTTACTTTGATGTTTTTTTCTTTGGCGTGTTATAATACGCTTGCACGCATTTGATGTGATGCGAGTAAATATAAATGACAAGTCATTTCAATGCTGTTCGGCACAAACATTATATCGGCATGAATGATGGTTTGTAGGCTGGAGATCTAGTTCACTCTTAGCAATTTTAGCGTAGGAATGGGATCATTTATGAATTGAATACATTGCAGATTTAGTTGTGCGCATGAATGATATTTGTTTTGTCATATTTTCCTTTTGCGAAAGAATAATACAAAGCGAGTAGATGATAGTGGATTGTTAAGCCATACGTAGCTGAATGAATGTTTTTTTGAGGGCCTGCCCATTTTCCCTTTTGTCTTTAATACCACTGAATAAGATCTTTTTTGCAACTTTACAAAGACGATAGAGGTGAAGAAAGGACCATAGTATTGTCAGGAGACCAAGTTACGAAGACACTAAAATATATAAGCCCAACCAACACAAGTACAATTTTAGAATATAAATTTGGAAAACCGGACACGAGAAAGTTTTAACGAAAATGAAAAATATCGATTGACCGACATAACTATTGTACTGTTCAATCAGTTGACATGAATAAGTATTCCCATTTTTGTTGAGCTAGCATTCAGAATTTCTGAACTGACTTTAAGAAATGTTTGTGTGCTTAGCATACATACATACACATGTATATGGGGCAAATGTGAGAAAGTATAACGATTGTGCCATCGATAGCTGACATGAGGCATTGAAATAAAATAAACCATCTCCTATTTATTTAAGTTGGTTTTGCTCATTTGATATTGACTTTGACAGTTTGACTCGTGTAGGTAGTAAAAGAGTGCAAGAAAGGAAAGAGGAAATGTTCAATGTAGACAAGTAAGCACAAATGCATATATGCGTTTTTGTAATTTGTGTAAAATACTTTTTGCCTGTTATAAGTTGTAATATGTATGAATATGTTCTATGTAGAATTTTTCTTGTTGCTCTCTCTCTCTCACTCTTTCCTCCTCCTCGTCATTACTTTTAGTGGATGGCGGTGGTGGTGGTGGTGATGGCATGCTCATTTTGCATTGTTGAAAGGAACCAAGATACTTATCGAATTAAGTGAGCATGATTTTCGATAGAGATCTCTGTGTGATGGACGGTGCCGTTTATGTACAGATTAGGTAGTGTGTCCTGCTTAAACAAATCTGAAAGTTTTCACAATGGCTCGAGAAAAAAAAACTGCATTTTATGTTTGTTTAGCACTAGCAGGAGATCAAATGGGGCCCTGGTGTATCGTTGTGATAGTATTGTAAATAAATACATGCAGATAAGCTTGAATGTTTGAGAGACTTTAACTTAACGAGAGAAAAAAGTGTTCAAACAGTGATCAGAAAAGCGGAATAACTCTAATGAAATTCTCACCAGGTTATAATAATAATGCAGATATCAGAAATCTCATCATTACATTTGATTTTCATCACAATTTAGAATCTGTAGAACAT
>JAHZMZ010003693.1:0-19510 GCA_027743805.1 Lepidocyrtoides sp. E14 | reverse complement strand
ATAGTACCACAACGATGACTGAGACTGGGTTACATATTTATAGCATTGTTAGATAACATCATGATGATGATGAGATACTACTAATACCAACACCATGCCCGTGTAGACATTAACTTGGCTTTTTGCAGTAATCGAGTATCAACAACCTCACAGGTGGAAAAGGTATGTCTTGTGTCTGGTTTGAGCTTGAAAAAGCTTAATGATCGTCAACTGCATAAATCATAATGTGTACTTTGAGTACATCATCGATGCATGTCATTTTGCTGGCCTTATCCACTTGTATTTACGCATAAAAGAACTACTTTTCAATAAAATGGCAGAGTAAACCTTGTTGTTATAATATATCGACTTTATTATCAGCAAAAAAAGACAACGTTGCGTTGCAGTCGCAGTGATCATATTGCGATGATAATTGCGATAAAATCCTTTTGTAACGAGCAAGACATCTCAACAAGAAGAAATACCAGACCACAGCTTCCTGTGCTTTACCTACATTCATTTCATCTTCATCATCATCATCATCATCAGGTAACTGAAGTCTTCTAAAGGAAAATTGTATGACGGTGACGAATGATGATTTTACAAGTTATATAGCAGCTTGTCTGTCATATATAGGCACAACTGGTACACTGAACTACAGTCTCGCACTATTATAACAGCGGAAGATGCTTAACATACATTGCTCATGCATGAAATTACTTTATTTCATGGCATGACCTGTACGGTACGATATGGTTTCAATAAATTATGTTGATAGCTTATAAAAAGAAGTTTATAAAATTTATACACCGCTCAACCCCTTACTGTAAATAATGCGTTTGAAAGAAATAATGCACTGAATATGATGCAGCACAAAGTACAATTCCGAATAGCATAGACAAGTCGCTTCAAAATTTAACGGATAAAGTGCGAGCGAATTTAAATAATTTTTGTAACTGAGAAAAGATGAAGTGTTTTCATGCGGCTTACATCATGTCACATGTACCAAATCGCTCCAGACTGGTTTCTGCTTCTATTTTTGCTATTTCGTTCATAGTATTTTTGCTCATTTTTGTTATCATGATAATGTGAGATTATACTCTCAAGGAAGTTGAGGCATTCTACCTGATTTTGTGGACGGATCAAAATGACAAAAGGCATTAGTAGGTGTATTATTGAAAGGGTTAAAAAACAAAAGATTAACATCATTGAGCCTTGTTACTACCGTAAAGCATTACAATTCGTTTAATTTGTCGTTTTATACATATTTTGAAATTGGTCGTAAAATAAAAGAGGATATTTCAACTGACGGTCTATTATGTGTTTAATGCACTAGCGCACAGTGAATAGATTTTTGGCAACTATAAATACACACACTGTATAAATAAATTCACCGTTCCAGTACGCAATGCAAAATATAATGTATTTTTAACAGTGGCTAAATGAAATCATCGTGGATGTAATGAGACGGAAGAGATTCATCAGCTCGATAGGGGTATGATGCACCAGGAAAAGTTTTTTTTAGCATTGTGCTGAACGAAGCAATTAATTTAATAATCAGTGATTATTGCTGCCACTACCGTCATCATCAACCGCCTTTCCAACTAATATGGATACTAAACATGCATGACATGGTTTTTCTAATGGGTAATGAATGGGAGACTGATTAGTGTGATTCCGCACGGTTTTTGACGGTTGATGGAGGTTTGCATGCGAACAATTTGCATGCTGATCAACGCACATACAGTAACACAGACACTATTAACGGCTTCACATTTGAATATGAATATACACAGCTTCTAGTTTGAAGAGCATCCTCATCTGACCGACTATGCAAGACAATGGAAAAAAGGTGTGTCAAGTTTGGCATTTGCCAGTTAAGCAAACATGTATGAATAAATGCAACCGTTCATAATCACGAATAAACCTCATAATAACCTTCAGCAAATTGTTGTAAAGGTGACGGCCAGGGTTTGGTTTTAAACCCAAGTTTTTTGTGGCCGACTTATGATGATTCCTGACGGTATGGTATAAATGATGAGAGTGATTATGATGAATAGCTAGGATGATTGCCCAGTGATTACCACTTTTAAAATTCTCTTTTGTTGAGATATATTATTGCACAAAAGCTTTTGTGGATCTTCTGGTGTTATGGTGGTGGAGGAATGCAATTCAATGGGTGGAGTAGATTGCAGCTCTACAAGGCTTCCAAAATTGGGGTTTAAACAAAAAGTACTCTGAGCAGTAGTTACAGAGAGAACGACAGAGCAGGACAAAACCAAGAGATGAAAATAGGCATGAAAGAAGAAGACAGAGTGGCTGAAAAGGACCTGGCGTAGCTCATATACATACTTACTAATAATCATACACATGACCATAAGTGCACATGTGAAAAAATTCATTTATCATTTAAAATTACTCCACTACCTTTTTTTCTAACAACCATTATCTGTTCATCTTACCACAGAATATTTTAAATGGTAAAAGCCATCTGGTAAAATAAAATTCCGTAAAAAGAAGGCAAGAAACGGAGCAATTTGGTTCAACCAAATAGGTTGGACTCTACCGATGGTGACTGGTGAAGCATCAACCGAGTTTTGCTAGTATGCAGTATGGTGTGGCACTTTTTGGTATTATACAAAAAAATCAATGCAACGCCTTCATGCTCATTTTATTTTCCTGTATTTTAGTTGTAGTGTCATGAATATTATAGAAAATAGAAAAAAAACAGACCTCCTACTCGAGTTTTCGATTTATATCTCTGCAGCTAGCTTTATCATCGAACAACAAAATATCAAGCTATTTTCGTTGAACACTGCAAGTTTGTAATAAATGTATGCAAAATGAATCTAACTTGGATGATTATACGAATAGTACAATGCATTTTTGTGCCATTCATACTTCTAAGAATGGGACAGTGTACAAAAATAAGTACGAGATGACCACAAAACACTGTAAAGGCTACAATAAAGCCGCAAAATTAATGCTGTTATTACCCTTCAATTCTTATGTGCGTTGGTGCAAATGTAATCGTCATCAAGAGCAAGTACATACTTTGCAGTTTCAGTTGCATTTCAAGGCATAGCTATTATACACAGGTAAGATTTCGGTGGCTCATCTCATCTCATCCGTGCAATCCTCCATCTATAACAACAACAACTAGTTTTTATATGTATCAGCAACACTGATGAAAAGTCATTGCACAACAAGTATCTTCCGGGTTGGCTTTGCTTCTTTAAAGCACACATACATACTACTACTGTAAAAATGCAAAGAGGTTCTAGGTTGGTAATTCAAGTTGTTTTTATTGCTATTGAATGACCAACGCTCGCTTTTATTTCGACTTTTGCAATAACTACTAACTACTTCAGCGTTACGTTCATTATAGCTTCTTGTTTTTGTTACTAAACATTGTCCACTCCATTAGTATCATTAGTTTGCATTCAACTTTATCATAATCATCCCTATCATATCACTACAAAAATGCCGTGTAAAACCTTATCCAACTCAGCAAAAACCACAATGATAATCATTTGCCATATTATACTTTTTTGACTCTAGTATACACTGAAAGCGTGATATCATCAAATAACCTCATTGTCGTACGCTCCTATTTTGTTAGCACACTAGTGAGTTCATCTAGGTATATTTGATACCATTATAAACTATAAAAATTTAAGATACAATTTACAATTTGCAGTTTCAAAATTACTTTACTGCCACTGAATAAAGTTGTGTCATAAACATATGAAGTGGTCCAAAACATTGTATGATGATGAATTACGAGTTATCTAAGGACAGTAGCAACACCATAAGTGTTACCATGTAGGTTTGACTATAGTATTCTTCTCCTCTCTGTTTGCTATGTCATTTGTTATTGCTATTATTGTCATTAGCACTGCTAATTTTGCAGCAGTAGCAGCATAAACTTTTTTTTGCATTTGCTATCACGTTCAATTTTGTTTCAAAGAAACCTCAAATTAGTATGGTCGAGAAGAAGAGGGAGGAACCTGATGATAATATATTATTTATGATGACCAAAGAGGCATAATATACATATTTCCATTGATTCGCTCATCCATCTAAATTGTTTCAGTGTCATCATCGCCATTTTCTTTTCTTCGTTTCACCAACAATAATACACGTTGATGGTGTCAGAGATATTGCATACACTTATGTTCACACACGTTGCTGATGTCCCTGTCAATGTGAATGTCATTAATAACATTTTTATTTGGTAATCAATGGAATAGATATTGATACTATCCTTCTAAATTAAATTTCCATTATTTTCAGATCTAAATCATAGGGTTGCTGTCTGAGACTCGTTGTTTGTAAAACTTTGAACTTTATGTTCTTCCTTCATCAGCTTTTTTGACTATTTTTGAAAAGCGGTATGTAACAACATTTTTTCTGCAGTTACGTTGTAACACATTTTATGTTCACATTTGCATTCATCACACTGAAAGAGCAGCACAAACTTGCAACGTAATAGACTGTTTTGATATATTATTGTGATACAAATAATGCAGCAAATTAAATATCTGAATGAAGGAAAATTTTGAAAAGAAATAGGATCTGTTTGAATCTGTGACTGGTTATTTCAGTATTAGTACTAGTGTTACTACTTGATGTTTTCCAGGCCACTTGACTTTCATGAGATTCTATGCTTCATTGAAGTGGCTAATTAATCTTACAACTCACTTCAATGCTTACATGCATTTTCAGCAAATTATTAAGTGGAAATTTTGCTGTTTTAAAGAAAATACTATTATAATAGATATTTAAAACCCAACTTTATAGATTTTTCTCCTAGCGTGATTTGGATGAACATTTGCTTGAATTAAAAAATAAATAGCGTTGCATTCTAATCGGTCATCATTTAAGACCATTGTCAATTTTGCCACAATAATTTTTACTAAAATTATTTGCTCATCTAGCTACTTATTTCGAACAATTTTTCATGTTAGTTTTCATTAGCTGGGAATACCAAACCTGTCTAAAGACTTTTTTAAATGTCAATGTGGTGGGCTATTGGCTGGAGAAGGGTGAAGAAAAGCCTCAAACTGTACGATTCATTGCAAAAAGTGGGCTGATGAGTCAGCAGTCGCGCTTTTGGAAACTTAAGCATTTCGCAGAGAATTAATATTGCTGATTGTTCTGCTAAAGTAGGGCATGCATGTATTATGCATTATGTAAACAGCACTGAAACGTAAATGAAAATTTTTCCAATTTAAATATTATGTTCGTTTTTGTACCGCTAAGCCTCGAAACAGAATATTATCCATAATACCAAAAGAAGATTATGCACAAATATTTTTTAACCAGTCAAAAACATGAAGATGAGTCGTTAGATAATGCAGGGACAAATGTATTGCAAAAACAATTCCCCGTAAGACTTTCTGACATGATGATGCATGAGAGTGACTTCCTCCAGGCTTTTTAATCCGTCACCTGTCACATGATAAAATCTGTCGCTGATGCTATAGCAGTATGTAGGAGCCTGCTCTTTCACAGTTAATATGGAAAGTAACAACCAAAACCGAATTGATAATTGAGTAAGCTCCCACAACAGAATGGTTTTTGTCTGAATTATATAGACCCTCATATATTTGTTTATTTTGTCCCAAATTTCGTATCCAAAAGTATTTGAGCTGACACAGAAAAATCTATGTAACTTTCACTTACCAAGCTAATAGTTCCAATTCATAATTGTTTCATTGCGTTTCCAATAAATTGTTCGTGCTTAAACCATTAAATTTGAACAGTTTAGATGCATTTTTATTATACTAACACGGTTTCATTTGTTCGGCGTTTTCCATTTTGAAAATAACGCTGATTTGTTACTACTACTACTACTACCTAATTGTATTTTACTTTTACACAAACTACACACACATTATTTAGAAAGAGTTCGGGTTTTTAGATAACTCCACATTGAATAAGCAATTAAATAATATTTTGCAGCACGTAAGTTTATGCTTTATTCCATTTAAAATACGACTTTTAAAAATCTATGTGCAAAATAAACTACAACTCTAGCTGTCTCGTTTTTGCACTTGTGAAATGTTGCAAGGCTGTCATAAAACAAAGTCAAGTCGTTGTGTGAACTGGCACTGTATTTTTACTTCATTTGATTATAAATTGATTACACCATCAATAACAGGTGTATGTACTCATTATCTTACAACATAGCATAATATGTTTGTATGTACTTACACATAAACATAAATAAGTAGGTTTTTTTTGAAGGCCTTGACTTATTTCTTTTATTCCAGCCATACATTAGGTAGCACACCTACTCATTTGTAAGACACTTTTCTCAGAAACATGCCACTATGCAAATATATGTACTGCTGAACTGCTGGAAAAAGTATCACCATAAAACATCCTCTCTAAACTGAAATAACAAGATGAAATTCAAAAAACTCCCAAGAAACTTATTCTTATTTTTCACACTGGTCGATTACATCGTGAACTACTTGCCGTCCATGTCTTGTTGACTATGCAGTGCATGCATTTAAATGCAATTCGATCACAAGTGTATAATCACGAAACAAGTATAGCTTCCCTTTATTTTGCATACACAAAAACATGTCAGGTTACTGACTGGCTACCACTTTTGCTGGATTGACCGGTTGTTATTGACCAACACAATACGTTATATACCAGTTGTAGTACCAGTAAGAAATTAAGATTATTTTTTTATGTAAACTACAAACCAAATAATATTGAGGTTGCTCTTATTTTCCCGACATGATTGCCGCATGAAAAGGTGCTGGTGTTTATTCTTATGCGACACCGACTAACAATAATCGACGAAAAATATGAACTTTTTCATTCACTTCATAGAATAATACAACTTTGGTTGGAACAACCATTTTTTCTCAGAGTGACTTAAATTTTCATGCATTTCGACTTTCTATATTTGCAAACGTAATAATAATACATATACTACGTTTTTTCTTATGTTGTTTTCTTACACGATAAATATTCGATATATAGCTTTACCAGAAAAAAAACTTTTTGTTGCTCTTTTTTCTCGGTAGTTATTGCAATGGAATTGTAGTTTTTGGATTAGTACACTGGTGGTAGTCCTCAAAAAGAGTGATATTTTTTTTCTTAGTTTGGTTGCTTTGTTGTTATTACAAAACTACGTGACAACATCGTACACAACACTCACTCACAGGCTTTCGGTGGTGTATTAGAAACGGTAAGTCCATGTGATAAAAACAGTCATACCAAACGTGCAGTAAAATACAGCAACCACGCACAACACGCCGCGTCTGACTGGATTGCTATCTGAACAAAGACTGAAATTGTTAGAACCGTGCCCGTGATAAAACCAGTCAAGCCCTACTGCTACCATTGCATTACGCTGTTGTACGATCATCATCATCATCATAGCAAGCACAATGTAAAAAAATAAGCCAAGCAAGCAGCTCACCACGCAGTAAAAAATACGTGGTGGATAAAGCTCGAAAATGAGCTACAAAGTAAAGTGGGGAAGCAAAAAGCAGGCAAGCGAAGAAGAATCCAAATCCAACAAACTCAACAAACGTTCTTTCTTTCATTTTTTTCTCTATGTACTGCTGCTGTTGAGTAGATAGTATTAGCAATGTTTTCTGCTGTACGGAATTATAACAGATATATGGTACCTATCTAAATACAACAATAGCAAACACTTTTAGACAAAAAATGTACATATAAAATATGTATCAGTGTAAGATGATGGTGTTCAGAGTGGCATGTATCCGCTATAAATGCAATGTAGTTTAAGAAAGACGCTCATTTTCAAGAGCTTGGTTTTGGCTAAACTAAACTTTGGTAAGTTGCAGTACCCTTTTAATGCTGCACTAAAACACAAAACTACAATAATGACTCAACTGTCTTAGGCAGCACAAGCACCAAGGGAAACTTTAGCTACTGTTTATTACGTTTATATATCGGTTACATATCACTTTTCAAAGGAAATGCATATGGACACAGTTACAATCATCGGCAGAGATTAGAATGGTATGAATGACACATGCGGGGAAATTGGAGAAAATAGTAGTTTTTATTGGTTTGGTGGCTGCATCATGACAGCGATTTATTTATAATTTCGCTGAATTACGGGTTTCAATTTTCATTCACAAGTTTCAAGAAATTTTATAAATACTACTCCGTGCTCAGAAAAAATTAAGCAATTGTCTCTCTTTCTGTCTTTCTCATTTAATCTGAATACTTTCAATGAACAAAGCGGTATTGAATTAGGTATTCTGCGTATTTCTATTGCAATGAGAGGAAGGCAAAGCACAGCAGCAATGAGTTTCCTGAACTTTTAGAGAAAATAAAGACTCATTGACTCAAGATTGCATGCAACTTGTAAATTTTATTATGGGGAAGCAGATGTGCAAGTGAGACGGAGTGGGAAGAAGGAAGAGAGAAACACTACAAACTAACGTGAACTACGGACAAATATAACAACATACAACTCACTCGTTTAGAAAGAATGGAATTCTTTGTTTCGTATAAAAAAGTACCATATTGTATTCGTTTAACTGTTTGTAGTTTGTACGCGGGTACATGACCACTTTTTCAGGTTCAACTGAATTGAGCAACTAAATGAAACCACAACTGACGACGACGAATAAAAAAGGGCTCAGAAAAGAAAAGATCCGGTCTGCTCACTGCTGCTGTTGTGGTATAATATTCTCGATCTTTTAGAGTTTTAGTAGGCTTTCCCTAGTCCAACAGAATGCGTTTTTGTTGGTGATGGACTGATGGAGACTCTGATGACGACATTTTTACTTGGAAATGAGCAGTGAGCGAAACAAAGTAGTACGGTTGGGTTGACACGGCAAAGAGAACTTATGAAAGCGGGCAATAATGAAGACTTTTTGTTCGGTAAGCTTCCTCACGACTCCCACCAAGCTCATTCATTTATCTACCCATTTTGATAATATTATTATTATTATATTCATGACAGTCTATTTGTATGTGGTGGGCTATTACTTTAGCTTTTTTGGGATTATAAAAAGGTGGACAGATGGATAGCGTCAGCCAGCAAGCAGTTTAATTTTGTGCATGTATAACAGTAAACGTGTGCGAGGAAGCAGTTATTATTTCCATCATCAAGGGAAATGGCAGATGGACATATAGTAGTTGTATGAACATGTGCAGAAAAATAAGATGCTCTATATCACCAAAGTTTGGTAAAAAGTAAAGTGTGCGGGTAATATGTTGTTTTTGTGTACTTATTAATATTGTATGGGATAAAAAATACGAATGAGTAAAATTGTTTTCTTCTGCACGATGAACACAAAATTATTAAAGGAAGCTGTGGCAGTGTAAGAAAATAAGGAAAAAACTCTAGAGTAGGGCAAGGCGGGTGGAAGAGATCAAGTTGAAGGCGAGCAACCAGCTGTAGCATGAGTTGCTCTCATTATTACATACAGAAAACTGTAGCGGTGGTCGGTGGTTTTTTCTTCAATGGCATGTGCCGTTGTCAATGTTCATGTCATGTCCCGTCCCGACCTCTTCAATACACAGTATTACATTGAATACCTTCTCAACTCTTGAAGAAGTTGTCTATCCATTTATTCTTGCTCTCGTTTTTAATGAAAAACTTGTACCGTGAAATGAAGCATCATCATTAGTACTTCTTTCTTGTTTCTTTCTCCTTTATGTCACTTTAAGTGCGTAGTTAATACTGCGGTTTGTATATATAAATCAAGCTGGAGTAATACTATGTGTGGGATAATTTACGAGGTTTTAAGTGGCACAGGTGTGTACTTCATTTAAAGTGATACTACTTTGCTTGCTGCTGTTGCCGTTGGGTCGGGTGTCGTAGTGTATGACTAAAAACATGAAAAGCAATTCGCATTCAGCTTGTTTGATGTCTTACGAAGACATCAATTTTTTGCACATCTAGTTGTAAAAATATGATTAATGTAGGTTTTAAAAGCAGCGAAAAATGGGCTTAATAACGGGTTGCGACTTGTGAGCAAAGATACTACTAGATACTTTGTTGTAACATTTGTAAAATATTGTAAAGTAATCACCGCAGGATTCGACAAAGGGATCGGAGGCAAGGGACAATAAGAAAGTAAATCCGCATAAAATATGCTTACTTAGTTAAAGTAGTAAGTAATGTTTGCTCAACTGTTGCAATTCCATATTATTAGCAACGACAAAAAAGGTGGACAAGCAGCTTGATTACTTGACAATTAGGATCTAGAGGCAAGGAATATTCATGCCGAATTTTTTACCTAACCTATGTTAAACAAGTACTCTGTTTTTATATTGATTTATTTAGCACGTAGTTTGGTGCTTTTAAAAGGGCTTCCATAAAATCAGTAGGCATCTATTAAGATTAGCTATTATTTTATCCACCTACACGTTTTGTTTCAACTTCTTTTGAAAACTCGTAATTTATAAAAGCTATACCATCTTATATAACTGTTGATTCATTATCTTTTGACAAGAATTAATATTCAGCCAACTTTGCAGAGTCGACGATGACGCTGTTGAGATAGGCACACTGTCCTCAGTAAGGCAGATCACGCAATACACTTGAGGTAAACAAGACAAACAGGATGGAAAAGGTGATGATCATGATGAGCACGTACAAAATTAGGTATTGTACCACAAAACACAAGGACGGGGTTCTTCGTCTCGTAGTCATTCGATTCATAGTCTTGCAGTGGATTTGAGGTGGCGGATGGCTGTTATCCTGTATCATCATCATCGATAATGGTGTATTGATCTTTACAATAATATGAGTAGAGAATAAGTTGTAAAGAAACATGCATAGTACCTACATAATATGCTTAGAAACAATTCGTGTTCCGTAATAATAATAATATGCGGAATATGTCAGCTCAAGATCTTCTTTTCAACTTTGCCAATTTTTTCACCTTTTCACATCGGTTCCCGTTACTTTATAATAATAAAGTAAATTGTAGTATGGGCTGTACAACAACACAGCTAAGTTATCACAGTGCCCAACCCAGGCCCTAAAGTTCCAAAACAACTTTTTACTTTGCATATACGCATCTCACCTCAAAATGCAGTACCACTGATGATCTAACTAATGAACCCATAACAATTATTATTATGTTCTTTTTGGAAAGAATGTTCTCTTCATCCTTATGTGGCCTATAACATTCATAATGCAAGTTTCATTGAGAGTTATTTTACTACGCCGGTTTGCAGCAGGAGAGCAACTTACCAGTGACGAAAAAATCAAGGCAAGGTTCATTGGTCATTGAGCAGTGTTACAGTATTTACTATTTACATTACAACTACAATACACCATTATCGTCATTATTGGAGGATAGGGATTATAGACTAGAAGAAATTACATACATAGCTACATACCACACATCACATGCGTGTTCGTAGAGTTGCAAGGATGACGGTGGTAACTTTATACTGCCAATGTGCAACCTTTGACCTTGTAAGGTCAGATCAACTTTGCTGATAATGAACTATCATCGCAGCAAATTTGCATCGAAATTTTAGTTTATGTAAATATGAGAACGATAGAGCCTCAGCTTGAATGATCACGAAAAATGACAGGTAAATAGCAGACGTTTCATCCATTTTTTGGTTTTGGTTTGAAGAAACGGTTCATTGTGTCGAAAGCTGAAGGAATTTCTAGTCTGAGATTTGTACAATATCTTCCGTGAAAAGAGGTCAATGGGTATCACAAACAAAAATATGCACACGCGTAAAGCGTTAATAAAAGTTCACACAGTGATTTTACATGCTCAAGTATCTTTTCCTGTACTAAAGTCTGAAAATCTGGTACTGCTACATGCAACGCATTGTCTTTTCTGCTTTTTTCACTTGCTACATTCACTTCTTATCCTATCCTTAGGCTAAAGAAAAAATCATTAAGTAGTTTATCATGTTAAAGAATTCAGAAATAGGACCATTTTTTGAAACAATTCCGCTATTTAATATCTTCAAATTCAATGCCAACAAACTATAAATGATATGCAATGTCAACCAAATAATTCACTAATTTAATCCTTGAATCAGGTAAAATTCAAGTTCGTTGTTCTCTGTTGTCCCTGTTGGATGAACTACATAGGTAGTCACAAATAACATAGGTTTTCTCAAAAACAATTGAAAATTCATGCCATACTACCAGTTTCTAAATGCAGCATTATCTAAATAAAGTGGTCTATGCATACATAAATCCATAGTCATCCTACCTTCTTTTCATTAAAGATAATAGAAAAAAATCAATGTGACTGAGAAGACTCGGTTAATGATCAAGATCATGATCAACTTTCCGATAACGTTATTGCTTTCTAAATAAAGGGATAGAAAGATATCAAACTTCTTGTAGCACATATACCCACACATGCTTGCAAAGCTTTAACTTTTTTTGAGTAGATCGATTTATATGACAAGGACGAAAATGAGAAAACTTATTTTCCTGTAGACAGTTGATGATCAGTTGGCCCTAAAAAACTATGCTGTACGCATAGGTACATAAAATCAAATTAAGTACAAACTCATAATGCTAGCTAAAAATACACCCGCTATACCTAAATGAAACATCTGAAAATACAACGAATTCGTGCTCAAAATTCGTTAATTATTGCTATCATTTCTCATTTGATGCCTTAAACTTGTATAAAAAGATAAAAACGTATAATAAGCTTATGCAGAGTTGAAACTGACTATCGTATTTACCGTTTTAGCTTTTGCTCCAGTTTCCAACCATCCTACATTCCACATCCTGCTGAATGCTAGTACGCAAAAAGGGTTATCGTTTCATGCATGCTGATGGTCATATATGCCTCCTACGATGCACATTTGAACTAATAAAGTAAGAAGAATGGCAATAATAATGCGAGACACCGACACTCTTCTATTTTGTTATCTCTCCTCAAAAACTAGTCTAAGGAACTTTGCTCTCATCTGCTGCTAAATCATGAAATACACATGTCATATGTGAATTTTTAGATGGCAAAGAAATAATGAAAATTATGGGTAGCAAAGGGACGATGCAGAGAGAGAGAGAACAAAGCACATTTTTTTATTATTTACGTTCATTCGTACATGCTTTTATTACACTCCATTCTTCTCAACCCTTATCGCCATCATAATCCATTTGAAGAACGTTTTTTCATATCACCTACTTACTTACTTTTCCTATGAATCTGAAATATATTTGTACGTACATATATTGTCGTGTCAAGTAATAGTTTAAACAATGTTCAATTTCATTTCATTTAAAATTCAGTATAACATTGTATACGGCTCGTTTTTCTTTGATATTTATTTATTACCATAATATACCCAATGCACTATTAGAGAAAAAAGCGAAGCGGACGTATATACGGACGGACGTGCATAATAATCATGAATCATTCACACAATAATAACCGGTGTGATACATTTTACTCGCTCAGTTACAATATTTACAATTTTGTATTATGTGCAAAACTTTTGTTTTGTACAATAATGCACTTCAATTAAAGTTGCATGCGCTTTATTTGAAAAAAAAATATTGAGATCAAGCCCCTCAGGCTATGCAAGAAGAAGACAAGGCAGCTTACATAAACTACTTCCTTCATCCATCACCCAGAGACGATAAACTATACGTGCATGATATACTTATACTTTGCACGTACAAGAGTCTGGTCTGAGCAGAAGTTTTGACGATTTACAACAACTACAATGCTCACATGATTTATGAATAATATAAAAAAATATAATAATATGTAATATTTCTCCGTGCTAACTTATTGCCATAATCATCAGCATTGTTTATTAGTTCCTTAATCATACATTTAATTTAAATACATATATATGTGATGTACATACCTGGCGCACTACACTTTCGCCCTTGCAGAGTTTGTGACTGACAAATGGGCAAACATTCATTGTGTAAAAAGTGTCTATTTTACTTTGTTTGTTTATAACTACTAAAACCACAACATGAATACCCAAAGGATGTAGGCTCTCAAAATATATGGTCAATGTTATAACTTTTTTGACGATAAAAACCCAGAAAAAACACGTTTCTTCATTATAGTACATATTATCATCATGCTGTATTTTTCTTCTGATTGAAATGGCGACTAACAGTTCATTGCCGGTTTTATTTAGATCGTGCATTTATGGCGATGATATGCAATAATATTATGACACACATAATCCATGCATAGGTTGAATAATCAACAACATGAAGCAGTGATAAGCAAATGAACAATGCTTACAACAACCATACCACCCTTTTTGTTGGACCAGAAGTGCGGGAGAGAGAGGGTAATTAAAGTTGCACTGATTATTGCAAGGAAGGATATATTCAGTATTCACACAGCACATGGCTTGTTGAGTAAACTCATTTATGCTATTTTGTGATACGATGGTAAGCTGAAGAGCAAACGAGCATTTGAGCACGGCATATAGTGCACGTTTATTATTTTTACGCAAAACTTTGTGAAAGACAAGCATCTTCTGAGAAAGCAAAGATGAAAGCCAAAAGTTGGGGCCTGCAAGCATCAAGCCAAATCCAAGTTAAGCCAACTTTCATAATACGAGAAATAAAAAATGAATCTTTATATCCTATTATCTACAGCAGTTTATTCTTCAGATGATGAGTAGGGACATACTGGTACTGCTACTACTTCACTTCATTATCAAAATTTAATCAAGAAAACTATATATATACTACAATATTGTAGAGAGCCCACATAGTCTTTATCAGGCTCAATGTCGTTGCCGTTATGTTGAAGACGAGAAGAGCAAAAATGGCAGAAAAAGTACAAGAGTAGTTGCTGATAAATCCCTCCGCTATTAGAGTTTATTACGTAATAATATTATACATGAAAGCAATTTCATACAAAAAGTGATGCACACGCTGAAGATGAGTTTTACACGAAAGAATATTATAATCATCGAAAATGAACATCACAACAGGCAAGCCATCAGCCATTTTCGTACCACCAAGATGAAACGGACTTTTACCACGTTCAGATTACTTCATATTTTTGGCCTTCTCTTTCATTATCTTATTTTTATCATCATGGTATATAATATGCAGTGAAATGGTAACGATGCTTTGATGATTTCTGTTGATGAGATGATTATTATGATACAATGGGATAATAGTAAGCTTGTTAGGTTAGGTTGACAAACGACATTTTGTTTGAATGCATTTTTACATTGACAGCTAGATGATGACAAAATGGGTAAAGATGGGTTTGATAGATATAGCGGTAAATCAAAGTGCTTTATAAAGCCAAAGTCATACTCACAGCAGCAATGCAATTCTGATCTGGCCACATTTCCAAGTAATTTAACTTTGTTTTTTTTGCGGCTCGCAAGAAAATAGCCATTCATCTCTCTCTAAAAAGCTAGACGGAGTATGGGGCTACTTTATTTACGATCAAGTTGCTGTTTTTTTTATAAAAGTAGAAGACAAGTCATTCAATCAAGCTACTAGTCGACTATATGCTAACAAAAAAGAAAGACTAACGACCAACGACAATAAAGAATTGAATAATAGTAGCCGTGAAAAGGAAACGGATTCCCATTCATCATTCTTTTCTGTAAGAAAAGGACACTGTTGACGGGTATTTAGCTGAGAGAAAAAAGGCATCGTGTTATGTAATTTTGCACTCCTACTAGTCACCTACTTTTCTATGAAATCCGTTCTGTTGACCACGATAAAAAAACAATGTGAATGTTTGCTTTCGTCATTACACAATAGATAATCAATGGTTACTATAACTGTACTTACATCCTGATGAACCATCCGAATGAAAGTACCTATTTGAAAAGAGAAAAATGGCGAGAAATGTGCCTCCAGAAAGTAAATGAAAATGTAAAAGCATAAAATGTTTTTAGGTCACGCATCACAACAACAAGACCTACATTTTTATGCATCATTTTTGTGCACAGTATGCGTGCATAATGTAAACCCAAGTATAAATATAGACCTTCGTATCTTTTCTCTTACATGCATGCTCAATACTCTACATTTAACGACTTTTGTTCAGGAAGTGGGAAAAGCATTCTGAATCTGTGCAAAAACATTACTACCGCTGGATCAGCTGCACTGTCTTTTGGCTTCTCCTTTACAAGTAACTTTGTCTTTGTCTTGAAAGTTTCTAATAGTCTATATTCTGGGGTAAAGACGAGAAAAAGAAACCATAAAGTTTTAATTGAAAGGAAGAGGGGTCAATTAACCTGGTTTCATCTATGGTATCATATAAAAATATATTATGCATGTCGTTTATAACACTGTAAATGCATATATTACACCTACCTTATGTATTATGTCATAAATGAATGATGAATGAGTAAATTGAGCATACTTGACAAAGATGGGACGGGAATAGTATCCCACATAGTTTTATAGCACTACAAAATTAAAATATCAACGCGGTAGATGATAAATTAGTAGGTTATAAGAATATATATATTTTACAACATTCATACAAAAGTGGAAGTAGATGACCTTGTAAATAATTTTCACTACTAAGAGCAGCATTGTAGCTTTCCATAACTAGAAAACTGTTGTTAGTTTGTTAGTTTATAGGTATTCAATACTATAGCAGGTAAAATTCTGTACGTTACAGATAGACATTAATGCAGTATTTTTCAGTTTCCAATGCAGAATCATGCAACTCATTATAGCACAAATTTCACAATAACTGCCATAGACGTTTACAGAGACAAAAACATTTGGTGGTAATCGGTGGGCAATTTTTTAATATCTACACATTGTCTGGTAAAAAAAGTAACAATGAGAGTTATTACTCAAGGAAAACTGCATGGACAAGCCACGCTCCACAAGTCCACAGTTTCTTGCTTCTGTCCGATTGTCATTCAAGCTCATACGCAGTGAGTGATCATCTACTTTGTCATCAAAGAAGTGTGACTGAAACTAAAATAGGCATGTTGTCGATTGTTACTGCATCAAGTTACTCAGTAATGCTACAGGCTTGCTGGTATTGGTATTTTTCTGTTGTAATTGTAATCATTGTAATGATAGTGATATCCTGGTCGGTCACCAATATGCAACAGCACATGTGTAAATACACACCGGCGACAAAGCATTTGGCATAAAGTCACAGCCAAAATCACTATTAAGGAGCATGTCTAAAAAACAAGCACTCATTATCATCATGTACATGGCTTGGTTAGGTAGACTTTCGAATGGTCAAGAACTAAAAAGAAAAACTATTTGCCCATGCAATGCCAGCTGCTGCGCGTGTTACTACATGTATTCATTATATACGAAAGCACAAAGACTTTGTTTCGGCAAGTTTTGAGACTGCTATGATGATAGTAATGCAAATAAAAAAAATGTAAAACGTATTTTAAGTACATACGTACTGTCTGTCACCTGAAGTAAAAAAATATTTTTAATGACATTTCGAAAGATGGCGGTATGGAAAGAGTTGCACAAGTAAATTTTCAAATGTTCATTACTCACGCAATGTTTACATTTTTTCAGTTTCTCTGATCTAGACATGTTGATTAGATAAAAGTGTGTACATACACACATGTACGAAGTTTCATATTATTAAGTACTCTCTAGCGATATTAATTTGCACAAAACGGGAAAGGCGCTTGTTGACCTACTAACGTATCCAATAGATTCGATGTGAAGAACGAAATGCATTATGATAACGAATCTTCAGCCTTGCCTGGCCCGTACACTCACTCTTTGCTTCGGCTTTTACGTATACAATGCAATCAAATGAGCATAATTTTGGTATTCCGTACATCTTGTAGAACTGGCCAGTGCACTGCCAGACTGCCAGTTGAGAAAAACTGAGGTAAAAATGTTGAGGGGCAGATGTTGCTTTAAACAGTGCCAATAGCGTACCAGTCCAAAGATGCGTTGATATTTGCATTGTTATTCAAACCCCGTTCTTTTTTTCTGTGAGTAAAGCTGTTAATCTCCCCGTTGGCAATATGGCAGCCATCGCCATACGGGGATTTTTTTTATTCTGCAGGCAGCAGTGGCAGATGCAGGAAAACCCTTATAATAAGTTATAAGTTTCAACTGATGCCATCATAAAAACATTTAAGTGCTTACTACCACCACCATCAACGATTGTAGAAAATACAATGTCTTTTCAATTTTTGCATCATTCAATATCATTATCACCACATTATTAGGAGGACATAGTAATCAAATGTACAACCAGCTAAGAATCTAATTTGCGCACAGAACAGGAACAGACTAAAGTTTTCTTTGCCAACTTTTATCACTGCACTGCAGTTACTTTTCTGCTACTGCTGCACACAATTCAAATTATTGCCCCTTAGTACACAACGTAGAACGGACTCAGTCATGCGGTTGTAGAGATGAGTTTAGTTTGAGTCAGTGAGGGTTTTATATCACCCTGGTTTAAATTACCCTGCTGAATCGGGGATGTGTTACAGCAAATAACTTTGTCTGATTCTAACTAAAAGAAGATTTTTTCGTGTAAAATGCTCCAATAATTCAACGTAAAATAAAATAAAATGTCTTTACCGCCACTTTGGTAGTGAAAATAAATAAAAATAACAACAAAGGTTAGTAACTGTAACTGCATGGTAAACCAAGTTTTGCTCAGAAGGCAACACCACGAGTAGGTATTGACAGGTCGGTTTTTTATTTGAGTAGATGAATATCGATTAGCATTTATTGTTTTTCTGCAATAAAAACTGCTGCATAATTATGCGGTATAACGTCTTATCAATTGTCGGTTTACTTTATTTTTCTTCAACACAGTCATGTGAATTGTGAAGGTTGGCTGCTGCTGTGTAGGTAGGTAGACCAGTCTAAATCAGTTATGTATTGTTATTGTTGTGGGTAAAACAATAAATTGAAAAATAAGAATGATAAATGTGCGATAACGGGAAGATGATTGTAATACGTGAGCTTAGACTTCTTCATGAACCTTTTCATTCTAAAAACTCGTAGTTTGAAAATGGTATTTGCTTTCATGTTTTTTATCTTGTATTGCAAGATGCATGCAAAAGGATTGCTTTACTGCGTACAACATATCTTATTGCAAAGTAATGAATGATGATCTTTTCTTGATAGCATTAATTAATGAGAACTTTTACATTGCGTATGGATAAAACAAACGTACTTATTTGGTACTTGGTACATCTGGTGAATAATGGCTAATCCCAAGAATAAATGTTTCATTAGACGATATGCAAAATTCATGTATTTATTGGAATGAATTGTAACATCATTTAAATACAAGATATCACGTTAAGTCTCAGTCTCACATCTTTCAATCCTATAAAAATGCATAAACTAGACAGCATATCTACATGGTCTTCATATCAGATAAATTGACTTTTCATGAGAATAAATACAAGCATCGCAATGCAGGTATGCTACATCAATACCCACATACCAGGCAAAAGTTTATGGCATGTGTATGCTCAAATTGGAAGAATGAATACAATCTTCCCTTCCAAGGAGTTTTGGAACTAGTTACGATAATGATCAAGCTACGTCGGTTGATTTAAGTCTTGTTAGGGCATTGAAGCAACTTTCTAAACT
>JAHZMZ010003692.1:0-15305 GCA_027743805.1 Lepidocyrtoides sp. E14 | reverse complement strand
ATTCTAAAAGTTTTTTTTTATTAGAAGAAGTAATCCCTCTCCTGTAAAAGCTGTATACTACTTGACTTCTGTTTTAGTTTTTTTGTTCGAAATAAGATTAGAGGGCAAGTGACCCAAACAGCAAAAATATATGCAGTTTTGTATATAGTTTGTGTTGTCGTAAGTATACCTATATGTACCTCTTTAACAGAAATTTAGCCATGCAAGGTACAACCTACACATGACAGAGCGTTGATGATCATGATGACGAACACAAAGATGTAATTGAGCATTCTAATGGCATGTTGACATTTGCTGTCCACGACTATATAGCACACACTCGTTTATAACAAAGCAATCAAATTTTCTTGTTCTTTTTACACTTAAATCGTGAATGTATTTTCACATGGTTCTGTGTATACGTTTATGAATTTATGTGTCTTTGAGTAAATTACCTAAAAAAGATTTTTTTTTATTCTTGCGCACATGTAAAGTAGGTATGCGTGTCAGCAAACGAATCGCATCATTCTTAGTTTCCTTCTTTTTAGTGTGTAAAGAAGGAATGAACTATATTTTCTAGATTACAGCCGTTTATGCCATTATTATTACTATTACCCATTTTTATGAAGAAAAGGGTTGCTCTTGCTAGAGAGAGTCATTTGACTTCTGTCTGCTGTTATTTTGAAGTATAGTGAATGTACATAAATACTAATGATGATTTTTTGTAGTGATTCCTATCTTTGTGTCGTTTCGAATTTTATAGCAGCAGCAGCCAGTTTACGCTCGCATGCAGCATATTATTATTATGATTATTATGACTGAGTATTTTGAAATTTTCATGTTTTTAGTGGAAGCGTACAATCCCATATATTATCCGATGATAAAAACTGAAATGAATGGGCAGTCAGGAGAGAACTGAGGAGGAGGATATGGAAGAGACAACACATGGTGACAATATGGGACAGCTTTTTGATTTTTTGTGCATATAAAAATTCATGGAAAATCAAGAAATATTTCTGAAAGCGTCTCCTATTTCTTGGAAGTTGTAACAAATTTTTAATACTTTATGCCCCGCCTGTCTTCCTGGTTTTGTGTATTATTATGTGACCCTTAAAAGAAAGTCATAACATTTTTTTTTCGTGTCTCGATCCCCAAAAGAGAAGAATTCAACTCATTAAACAGAATATAAAATGTGTCCAGTAGAAAGGGGAAAAAATCTTTTCGTTTTATGACACTTTTTTTTATTCCAACAAAAAGTTAAGAGTTTAAATCTTAAAATGACGCTCTATCATGGGAATGTATTTTTTATTCATAATATTTATTTAACAACTGCTCCTTCACGATATGAAAATAAGATGAAGGCGGACAAATTTTGTGTGACACTGAGAAAAAAATTGTTTATATTACACAGATTGCCTTTAAATGGCACACATCACGTAATAATGGAAAGGACAATATAAAAAATAATTTTAATGTTGGATTGTAAAATTTTATTGAATTCAAGGATATGATGAGAACGTGATTAAAATAAAAGATATTGCTGTCTTCCAAATAGGTTACTTAAATTTGAGAGTAGCATAATGTCTGTTCAGTTTTTTTTATAAAAAATGGAAAATCGAATGGTCTCCACTTACAGATTGCATGCAGCCATAAAACCATGATTTTTAACCCTTTTTGACTGTTTTATAATAACTACGTTACATTAAAGCTGTTAAAACAACTCACGAAAAAAATTGTCGACTGAATTGCTGTTGAAAGCTGACAATGAGTGGTGACGTGAATGGCTGGCTACCACTCAACAACATTTGTTTTATGTTCAATCTCCATAAACAGTCATGTTGGATTAGTTTCTTACTGAATAACATGGAGTTATTTCGTGGATAATTATAACAAAAAAAGACAATCACCTCCATCAAAACCAGCAGGAGGGTCTCAACAAAACGACGTGACCCTTGATTGCGCATTCATGAATGTAATAACAGCACCTATTATTTCCAACAAGGCCAAAGCAATATATGTCCAGCACAAATACTGCATAGGGAACTGGCATTTTGAAAAATAAAATTCGGTAAAGTATTCCATAAATTACGTCAAAATGCCCTGTGATCCCTAAATATTACATTAAAACTAAAAATAAAAGTATTTATTCATGTATGTATCCAGCGGCAAGCAAGTCAACTACAAGAGCAGTTGGACCAGCAGATAGGAAACACGGGTAACATGCTGAGAGCACCAAAAGAGCTTTCATGTAACATGCCAGGCAGCAGTTCATTACGAGACTGTTACCCCTTGCGGGGGTTAAAACTGAAGAAGTACAATAAAGTGTTCAAATCAGCAGATTCCTACACACCCTATTTCGCACCAAAAGCGAACGTCCTCATTAGCCCCTCATGAGGTCCATGCATAGAGAGCACTGTACAACAATAGAGTCAACAAAGTCAAAAATCGTTTTGTTCTTTCACTTTGCTCATATACATATCCGAACAATGGTAATAAATAAGTCGAATAAATTTATTTGCAGCAGTAACTTCTTATGATCTTGTTTTCAGGGTTTTATTTTGTCTGAATTTCTACTTGGGAGGATTTTGGGCAATCTAACGCGCACAAGAAGGGAGCGCTATCAAAATGACATTTACACAAATCTGAGCAATCTGATGAAGTCATTTTCCTTAAAAGCAACTGTGGAAAGGAAGCATAAGCCTTGTGAAAGCATACTACTGACTCACTCTCTCTCTCTCTGGATTTTGCAATGCTTTGTCGTTGTTTTTACCTTGCGTTTTTTACATGACTAAAGTCAAAAATCAAACTGTACACGCATGCAAAAGGAAGTGTGGGCAAAAATTAGGGCAACTTTGTGCATGTATCATTCTATAACATTAACTATTTACCTGTGGTACATTGACCCGTCATTTAAGAAACACTATATGCTTACTCAAATGCGCACTGGCAAAAACTAGTGTTGTCACGCGTTTTTTTTTTTTTTTTTTTTTTTTGATTTGCTAATATTATTATTGTCATCTTTTGTCAACCTTAACATCACACTACATAAACAACCACCAAAACAAAAGACGTAACACATTTCGTGCGTACGTACAAGTGATTATGTAACCTTTAGTATGAAAATAAACTTTCAAAGCAACAACAAGTCTAGACAAGGTAAAGCATATTTGTGCTTTTCAATCGATAAGGTCAAATATTTCACTGTTGTTGTTTATGAATACAAATTTAAATTGGTATGAAAACATTAAACAAGACTTTCAAACGTCGGGTTGACAAAAACATTTAGGTACATGTCTATTCGTATATGTACATAATATACTTTACTTACACGCAGTTGATTTCCTCTCTACGATTTTATAGGGATGTGATGATCATCATCACGATTGTGATCGTAGCCTTTTAACCCTTTTTGTAGTGTACTTTTATACAAGATTACTTTTTTATTATTCTTCTGCCCAAAAATATGTCGTGCTATGATGCAGCATTCAACTCAGGTATTCCACTTTTATGTGCTGTATGCTTTTATGTCATACTCCAATACACAGTGAAATGATATGAAGAAGCACCTGAAAAGAAAGAGTATAAAAAAGAAGAAGAGGAACACATTACTTTTTTACTACAATAAATCCCAGTATTATTACAGAGAGTGATAAGAGAACAATCCTTTGCTTTGAAATCGGTGGAATAATAGATGATACCGTCTCACTACTACTACCACTACCTATTATTGCCCTGCTATGTTGTTGGCTCTACTTACAAAAACTTCCTCGCTTTTTGATACAAAAAAAACATTACACGACAAATATAAAGCATTGTATATCAATATCATCTTATAAAAGGTGGTAGGAGACATCATTACAATGGTATTATACATTTTATAGAGAATTTAAAGTGTACAGGTATTATACTGTGTAAAAAGGCAAATAACATGCTCTTTTTTACTTTTTTATTTAATGTGAATAAATGTCTCGTTATAAAAATGAATGCGATTATTATGCGCTCAAACTCTCCAATCGTAAATGATTCCTTCAAAGAAAAAGAAGAGATACACAATTCCATAATATAAAATGATGTAATGCGGGTGGTTTCTTGGCTGGCTGGCTAGTTGGGTGTATCTTTTTATATCGTCTGATAATAATATTATTATTACTTGGAGGTAATACCATGTATATACATACATTACCTGCATGCTGATGTGTACCGACCATTTGATTGATATGACTTTTGTTGGACATAAAAAAGGAAATATAATCAAGATTACATACCGACTAAGGAGAGTAAGATGGTAAAAATCCTTAAGTGTACACATCTATCTCAAAAGGAGAAATAAAATTTTTTAAATTCAATCTTTTTTTTATGATATCAGCATTAACCATGCAATGCAGAATATCAAGAAAAAGCGCGTTAGATAGATACATACATAAATGTTGGATTCATTTACTACATGCATTATTTTTTATTCCTTTTCCCTCCTATTAGAAAGAACTACTAATTTTTTGGAGAGCTTTTACCAACTTTATGTTGACAACAGCAGGATGAAACGCACGTAAGCAAACAGCGAGTGTTTTATATATATTTTTATTATTATTATTATTATTGTAAGACCGAATATTGAGCAGTGTGGTGTTTTAGAAGAATCAGAAAAAATATAAAAAGGCAAGAATCGTGTCGCCATAAAACCATAGGTGTTCCCTTCAATCTTTCTCTCTCTCTCTCTCTTGCACTTCAATATAATGTCTTGCTTGTGTGATGTACTGTGCTGCTCTTGAAATGTGAATTATCACACAGCAAAGTACAGTTCTCTTTTTGCCTCGATTCTGACCTGAAATCCTTGATTGTCTCTCTTTATAACGTTTTTGAATGCACATCAAAAGTTTCTTCGGTTTCTTTCTTGACATTTCACACTCCCAAGAGGATAGCCTATATATACAAAATTGATAATCTATCTGCTCCTTTTTTTTCAATGTGCATCCACATCGAATCGTCCCTTCAAATATATCACGTAGTCCTCTTAATCTTTACGTGATAGTGAAACATTACGAAAATTTGTGTAAATACTTCAAACCGTTCTTGGTAGATTCTTTAACGATAGTAATTTTGCTCCTTCATTTTATCAACCTTTCATTTAAAAAGAAACAAGATTGGCTTTAACAGCTACACTAGAAGCCAAAATCCTCCTTTCAAAAACAACATTTTTGAGATGATGACGTAGACTAGAGTACATTAACGTAATGCTCTAGGACATCACTTTATGATGATGCCAGAAAATATTTAGTGTGAATGTGTGCAGGCAACACAAACGGGAAAAAATAAGCAAACCCTGAGCCCCGCCTTAGCATACCGAAGACAGACCTTGGTTTTATATTTTCCGATGATCATGATCGCACAAAAGAAAAAAGTCATTTCTCACATCAAAAACTTTAAAATCCGTGATCATCAATCGACCGTCTCGTTTTAAGTCTTTTTCTGAGTACTTCCATGAACCTGCTGATTGACAGAAAATTATACCAATAAATCGAGATCACTAACTTGGTTGACTTACAGCACAGTGTCCTCTTTTACTTTATGAGAGCTCTCTTCACTTTTTTCCTGCTTCGTAAGAAAACCATTTCATGTTTTGATCAACTAAATTTGATTAGCATGGCTTTTTAAAAACGGCAATTCTTTCAATGCCCCTTTTGATTATTTTTAACAAAAAATGATAGCATTTGGATCTTAGTTAATTCGGTTTTTTCTTATAATTTTCAATTGAAAAATTCTTGACAAAACATAAAAAATAGTGAACTGGCATATTGATTGGCTATGTGCAGAACCATATCGCCAATTCACTAAAATACCGTATTAGGCACCTGTACAGTATTGGCTTTTACAAAATGAGCAATAGTTACATATCATCTAAATCCATCATCTTCGGAAATCTTTCTGCTTAACATTGTAAAATTAAACTTGTTTCGCATTTATATAACATTCATATAGTGAAAGAAATTTTTTTGCAAATATACGTAAATTTTTACATAACTTTAAAAAACAAACACAAATACAGCATTCCATACATCATATTAGCAAAGAGAAAATCAATGAGGACGATGATAATAATGATATTCATGATAAACGCGCCTCACACACCGAACTAAAGCATGCAAAAACAATAACTGAAAAAAGTTTTTTTTTTCTGGAGGCGTTCCATTTGACTCACAGAGAATGTCACAATATGAAACAAGATCACTTTTGCTTCTCCCCGACTTATGTACATATTATGTATATGAAAAAATTATAGTAGATAGATCCTTATTTCCAATGATTGATTGATGGTTGATATGCTGCTGCTGCTGCTGCTTCGAGGCCAAAAACTCCTGTTTTGTATGCCATTCACAGAGCATATAGTGTAAAACTCTGTATAACAATCTATTTTATATAGTAGTCTTGGACGCTTTCATTGCAGAGTAGAACGAGAGATGCATATGTGTGGATGGATGGAAGGGAAATTTCCAATTACCGTCAAGAAACAAAAGGGATCCTACCGTATCAGTTCCATACGAATGAGATGAAAGAGGATGATGTATGAGAGAGAGAAATGTGTAATGTCTAAAGAAGATGCAGCGGAAAACCAACATTTCATCTACATAATATGTATGTATGTACGCTATACATAATATTATGTAGTTCACACAAGAAGCGGAAACGAGTGCCGAGTGTGATGTGCGGCGGTGATAAACATAAAAGGAATTCTTATATTATTTCTACATTTTTACATTTCGAACAAGATGAATTATAAGCTTGTTCCCTGTTGGAATTGCTATTTCTCTCTAACACTACTGTTATATATTCCAAGGGAAAATGTTACAAGTTTTAATTTAAACTTCCAAAGTGTCAAACAGTAGTGGCAAAACTGATATGGGTTCTAGTTCAATTATTGGACCGCAATGCATACACTATTGGAATATTGAAAGCATGTAATGCATACTGAGTGGATGTGCTGTTTGTGATTGATAGCGAAACTCAATTTTTCTTGTTTTCCTCCGCCAAGTTAAACAAGAGAAAACTTACATTTCCAACTGTGACCACCAAATAAAAAAAAGACTAAATTGGCTTGCTGCCTTGTGAATGAAAAAGTATATAACACTGTGTTGTTTTACTTTCAGCTATTAATATTTTTATAGGTAATTATCAAGTAAAAAAGTGAACGAAACAAAAGTGGGTATGTCATGTCATTTAAAAAGTGTTAAGAAGACAATATCATTTTAATTATTAACCCCATAAGCCGAAAACACGAAAATCAATCTAAATTTTAAACAAGCTAAGGCGTACGTACAGAATATATGCGAAGAGATGACAAAGAAAATTTTCTGAGAATGGATTAATAACATTATTTCACAGGCATCAAAAAAAGTACGCAACTTTAAATTTGCAACTGAAACACAATGAAATTATTAGGACCAACGGACGAACGAACAATCATCTAGAGAAATTGAACCAGTAGAAAGAGAAGTCTATTATACATTCCGTTAGATTATCATTATGTGTACTCTACAGATTCAAACCGTTTTTGCTCTTAGAAGATAACAGTAGTAGCAGAAAAAGTGGTAGCAAAAAAGACACATAATATAATGCAGCATTATAATCATCTTCATTCCAAACTACGCATCCATAATCCACGCGGTAATGAATCAAATTGAGTGGAAGAAATCATAAGATGACTGCATTCCTTGAAATGACGCCAACAAACTCATCAATCTACATTGACGACTCATACTACACCAGAATGGATCAACAACACGCAGAGGAATGGTATAAAGTGAAAGATGGCTGCTAATGCAAAATCATTTATAACGCGTATTGATGTAAAATACAAAGAGATACATTAACAAATAGGTAGATAGAGAGAAACCAAACCACACATTTATCATCATATTTACTTACCATATTATGCAATACTTACCTTTTATTTCTACAATAACGTTATTATCATGTAGTACTAGGCTTAATGGTTTTAGAAAAAATACTTGACGTTGACGGTTCCTTCTACTTGATCTGTCTACATTACATTACGTGTACAGATATACAAACGTACGTATACCGTGACGATGAATGCAATTGCATATCAGTTTTGATTTAGCATTTGCGTTTAAGCAGTTCAATCTTCTATCGAAAAAAGTCGCCAAAGTCTTGAATACATAATTGTTCTTATTTCCTCTTTGGCATTCTCGAATTCTATTTTTCACTTACAGTCATCATCACGTAAGCTTATAATAATGATATGATAGTGCACTTTTTTTTTTAGAGGAATTCAGTTTTTTTGGATGACTCAATCATTGAAAAAGATAAAACGCCGAAACGGAATAATGACTTGGGTATCAGTTTAACATAAAATACTTTATTTTCTAATAACAAAAAATATTTTGGCTCATTTTCATATTAACTACCTAGTTATACATAGGTTCTCTTGTGATGATGATAATGATGATGATGGCGATGTTGATGATGAGTTATCATTAATAATAACCAGAACAAATCATGCATGTAGAACGCCAAGCCAGGATAGCATTGCGTGACATTTGTGTATATTATATGATGTATTTTAGTGTGCCCAAAGATATGATAATTATAATAGTTGATTTTTTTGTCTGACTGAAAGAGTAAAATTAACATTAGTAGGAAATAATAATAATAATTACATTAGATTTTCAAATTGAAAAATAATATTTTTACTGTTTTTTATGAGTTGTGTGTGCATTCATGATGATGATTATAGGATGATGGCACAAGTGCAAATACAATTTCTCATCCATTTACCTATGAATATATATCGTTTCATGAAGATTGTATACAAAACAGCATCAAGAGAGAAAAATCATCATCTATGACAAGAGAAATGCGTCTCTCCTCTCACACAAGTCACTTCACTTCAAATCAAGTTTAAAAAAACATTTTTTTGTTGTCCCAATCTATAGCAAAGAGTGAGGTTGATGATGATGATGATGAAGGTACACTCCCCTCTTTGCTCTTCTTCTCTTTCTCTCCTCATCTCACTCTCCTTTTGCTTGCCTGCTTGTCTTTTTGGAATTTTTCTATAGCCATTAAAATCACATTAACCTCATTCTAATCACATCACAAACATATCTGTCACATTGTTTTATATTTAACTCCTTTTTGTATTTGTGCACTTCTTTTTTCGTACTGCATATTGTCCAAAAAGAACAAATAAATAAACAAAAAATTAAATAAATGAGGAAATGAGTGTGAATATTATGCCAAGGTATGAAGATGTCAACGTATTCAAACACTTTAAGGAGGACGACAGGACGTTAATATTATTTTGTTAAGATGTTAAATCACAAGCATTTCTTGGCGTCTCTACTACTCTCTAGTAATCAAAATAAAAGAAATATATCATCATCGTCATCGTCATCATCATCATCATATTTCCTTCACTTTGCCACTAGTCTCATTTGCCGTGATTATATCATTGTCATTAGAGAGAAAAAACGTTTGGGAGTGTGAGACATAACTCTTCCATTTTCTTCATACAGCAAGCCCTCTTGTTTAATTAGAAAGTTCTAATTTCTGTATAGTTTTTTTTCTGAATTTCCCAAAGAGAAAGGAGTAAACAAAATGTGTATATAGGTGCGTTTGTACTTGTACATTTGTCAAAGCTTCTCATAATAATCTTTTGTTTCATCGGGAAAACTTCCGTTTTAAAAATACTCGGAAGAATATTAGGTATTATGCTGACAGGAATACACGCCAGTAATTATGCCAGTATAACGCTTTAATAGCACTGCCATCTCAATGCTGCTGCGTGCTTCGATTGGCGACAACGCGTTAATTAATCTTGTTTTCAAAAAAATGCATTCGATGTTTACCTCTACTACTTACTTCTTTCACAAGTTCAAAAACGTAATGATTAAGATGATCGAAGTGTTTATTTGAGCATGAAAAACTTCTTTAAAAGTGCATTGACAATGACTCACTCATTGGCTTCAATTAATGTTTGTAAAGGTCTTGGTGGTTAGAGAGGACATGAAAGGGTTGGTAATAATAATAATAATTTTCAACCTTGGCTGGATAAATTTAGTTGGACATGCAGTGAGTCATTGTTATGTTAACACAGTCTCTGTCTGTGTGAATAGTACTCTTAATTGGGGGTTACATTTGCCACTATCCTAAGGCAAGTTGATTTTATCACTTCTTGGCGAGTGCCATGAATACATCAGCAATCATCATTTCCTGTTTTGACTGCTTACTGCACTTGATGGACTTCTTGTAAACAAATTCTTCCAATAGCAAGTTTGTAAAGGACAAGAAAAAACAGTAGTTTGTCGAGGCGTAGTAAACGCATTAAGACAATATGATATAAAGTTAAGGTGTGAAGCTCAAATCACTCAATACCATTATCAGACTACAATTCCATTGAATTGAGCCAATCTACTTTGAAATGGAAATTCCATCTTTATTCTGTATTTTTTCCATTTATGTACATCACACAGAAAACTTTGTTAATGCATGCCTGATGCCATTGAACTACCTAAATAGTCTTTCAGCTGCCTTTTCTTTGGCTTCTTAAAAGCAAAATCAATTAAAGAATATCAACCAATGGTTATCTATGCATTTTAACATTTATAAAACCAATGTCACGTAGCCCACACTGCATTTATAAATCCGATAAATATAACAAAAATTTAAGTGGCACGAGCGAGTATAGTTATCGGAAATCCCACAAAGATTAACGCAAACGTAGTTAATTCACGTCGTGAATAAAGAGTAACAATTCCAATAGATGCATTCAAAAAAATATGAGCATTAATGTTCTGTATATTACGTGAGCTGCTACTCTGCACAATTGATATTATTTACCATAATAAGCTCTTCTGCATGAACCATGCAGCGAGCTAATAATAATAGCAACCCTTTACAGCAGCATCAATTTTCATTTCAGTCCTTGAATAATCCTTCATCATAATGTATTGCCGTGATGGTAATAATAAAGATGCCAGATGAATAATATGAGCACCAACAACAATCCATACTCTTTTAGCATTCTCGATGATATGGACAGATAGAGTAGTTTACTTCTGGGCAGCCAAAAAATTCTAAAAGCCTTGCGTCTCCATTACTTCATACTATATAGTTCATTTGTATACATGCCTATATATGTACCTAATATGTATGTATATTTCTTTAGGTTAATATTATAATGCACGCATTACTAATTTTCATATCACAAAGCACTGCACAAAATTAGAAATAAGAATAAAGTAGAAGCAGAAAAAAGGAACATTAATCCATACGCAGACGACTACGTCGACGGCTGCTGCTGGTTCTAGTTTACATTCAATTTTTGGGATGAAAAAGGAATATTTTTGATTATTCACGAAAAAGAGGTAAAATATATTGTACAAAATAATATGCACAAAACAGTCATGTTTGTACTAGAGAGAGAGAAAAAATAAAACTATGTGAAGGGTTTATATGATATGCACATGTTTTATGTTATATGTGTAGTTGTTTTATCGTTTTACTCTTTTTATGCATGTAAATATTGAAAACATTAATTTTTTGGACAAAAAATATTATATGCATGAAAAATGATGCCATGAATCAAAGTAGTGGTGCGGTGCAATGGACGGTTGGTTTTGGTTTGAACAGAAGGCTTCAGTTGTTAATATAAAACTTTTTTCACTCTTTTTTCTCGGAAAACCCATTTAAATCACTTGAAACCTCAGACCTCTACTAACTGATATCGGAAAATCTCCAAAAAATATTGGTTGCACATTCATTCTACCGAAAGTGAGTCTGTGCCTGCTGTACAACAGCATCTCTCCCTGTGAGACGTTTGCATAATAAAAAGGGCTTGTCATGGTTAATCAACATTTTGTCATGCACCTTTGATCCAGCCATGTATACTCTCTCCAGCAAAGAGACATATTTCCTAGTACTGCTGTAATAATATGCACATGCATAATACATCTCTTTCAGTTTGATGCAAATACACAAAAAAAAGAATCAGTCAGTTAAAGAACCACACGAGAAATGCTTAAAAAGAATCCATTCACTTGGCCGTCATCAAAATCTAAACAAAACACAGGATTCCACCAGCATTCATCCATTTATATTTCCGCAAATGGGGAAATAAAAAACGTTGAGTTGTATAGCTTTGCTTTGGCTTACGTGCCGAGAAAAACGACCTTAATAGATAAAAAACTGATAAAATATTCACCCATTTTTCAAATCACCACCAATACTCACCCTTCTTATCACTACTACTACTACTACCACCTTTCCAAATGTACCTATGAAACTACCTACCAGGAAGAATAAAGTTTTTTTTATAACAGTGATCACGAAGAAAAAAAAAATTATTATACGGGAAGTACGAGCTGGATTCAAGCTATCTGTATTGTTGTAATACAGGGTGCAGTGTACAACAATTCTTTATTGTTCCAACTACTTGAAAACGATTTTGATACAAAGTGATGTTGTGTCTAGTACAGAGAAAGCAACTGGCGAGAATGACAATGACAGCATGGGGTTTTAGCAATGGCAGTTTATGTTCATGGAACTACTAATACATGACATGTATATACAATATATCTACACACCTCCTATACTTGAGTTTTGAGTGGTGATGAAATACACAAAATGTTATGTAGTAGCAATAACGATGATAAGTATATACATTGTATACCTGTAATGCAAGGACCTTATAATATGATGTGCTGCTATAGCCAGAATCTGGCAAGTCCTTTTTTATCCAAACAATAAAGGAAAGGGACTGACAAGCGGCGGCAGCAACAGAAGTACATCTATCCAAAATACCAGCATAGAAATATACCACACGCCACACACACCAGTAGCACCGTGCTTTTTGCCTTTGCCACCAGCCAACTCGGCAAACCTCAGTTTAGAGTTGTTAGGATAATGATGCCCCAGAATATGTTGATGATTATTATTATGATTGTACTCTATAATGTTCACATCGTTCACGCCTGGCAATTTTCACTTTTTTGCTTCATTTTATTCAGAAAAGGAAGAATGGATGGGTAAATATTTTTATGAGGGGGATTCACATCTACACTTTATTGTGCCTTCTACACCCGGAAGAAGAGAATAATATAATGGAACGTAGTTTTTTATATAAAACTGTAGATTGGATTTTTGATATAAAAATTTGTATTATTGTTAGATAAAAACGTGAATAAAATGTCAAATTTTGAATATAGAATGTAGGAAATCACCTGGTTTGATTCAGATTATTTTTACAAATTCAAAAGAATATAAAAAATGTAAGCAAAATATATAATCAGAATCGGGATGGGGTACATAGTTGAATCTGACAATCTTATAAAATCTCGACAATAATGTCGATTATTGGAAGAAACCAGCTGGATAAAAAATATGAATATGGAATCATTTGATATAATTTCTCTACGCTTTTTGCGTCTGTTTTTTATTCTCTCGATTTTTCCTTATTCCCCGTTATTTTTGTAAGTTTGGAGTTTTCATGCATATTAAAGAGAAAGTGCACATGCTTTACTCTTGCCGTTTGATTTTGTGAGTTCTGCTGCTAACGCTGTGTTATTTGAGTGTAAGTAACGTCAAAATGATTAAACAGTTTCGGGAAATTTGTGACACATTAGGCCGATGACAAGAAAAAAGTTTACATGCTTCGTGTAATGCACGGGAAAAAAAGTTTATGATGATGGGGTAAGGGTGATCTAATATAAAATGTACTTAAGTATCATATCCCTTTTTTTCTTGAATTTTAGAGAATTCCATAGGAAAACATTTACAATTTAGATTGGATTCCCTTGAAAATCTTTCAAAATATTACAAGTTTTAGGGAAAGGAGTCGAGTCGTTTGTGTACATATGGCAAGTTTTGTAGATTTTGATGACTTTGAGGAAACATATGGCTGGACGTCTCAAGTAACGGACCAGATGCTTAAAGTTATTGTACACACGCATCCATATACTGACTTATAATGCGTCCTTTTGCAACGAAAACACGAAAAAAAATTCTTCGATATAAGGAGGGAATTTAGTTGCCTCAAAGGAAAAGCGTTAATCTTGAGGAAATGGTTAAGGCATGCCATTATTCCCTTTTTCCCTACAGATTTTTTAAACAAAATGAGTTTGTTGGGGTAAAAATAAGAAAAAAGATCACCAAACATCCTTAATAAGAAACATTCCTTCAATATAAAAATCTTTTTTTTTACTTGTGCACTATAAGCACATTTATGTACAAGCATAGGAAAAATACCACAT
This sequence comes from Lepidocyrtoides sp. E14, assembly GCA_027743805.1. NCBI lineage: Eukaryota > Metazoa > Arthropoda > Collembola > Entomobryomorpha > Entomobryidae > Lepidocyrtoides > Lepidocyrtoides sp. E14. Next base: position 1,062 of record JAHZMZ010003692.1, on the reverse strand, counting down.
GTACGCTTCCTTCAATCTTGACATTGAAACGATAATTCTGTCCCGTGCCATCGCTTTTTTAAACATCCCTTTTTGATTTTTTTTTAAAAAAAGGAACAATAAAGGAAATAAAGGGGAAGATGAATGCGAATCATAGACCGCAGTCAATAGTTTTATTTTTAAATTTCCTTCGAGATAAATAGATAGGGTTCTGTCAGTAGTAGTGATATACATATATATGCTGCCTATAAGCACACAGATGCATCAACAAACCCGTTAGGTTGAAAGAAACATTATTTTTTGACTGTTGATGGTGGATGTACCGTTATTTTTTGTGATTGAAAAGCCTCTATGATATTTGAATTGATTTTACGAGAGGAATTAGCCAAGATATTAAAAGACTGATCGAAGGGCACATGCCACATTCATCTGTTTAATTAGCGAGCATGAACAATTCACAGCTATTATTCTACGTTTAATATTACCCAGAAAAGGAAAGAAGATTTGTTCATGCAACGTAAATAAATTCCATTTACAACGTTTCTTTACATAAAGGTTACCGTTTTGGAAAAACATTTGACAATATCCTTGAAATTAAGAGCCCTGATGAGTATGTGATGATATTTTTCTGGCTGCTACCATTAGCAGTTTTCATTTTCTACTTGTTTGCGTGTACCGAATGGAAAAATAGTGATAAGTGTAGGAAAACCTACTGCTGCTTACTTTACAGCCATTTAAGTACCTCCCACATATTTATTTCTCATTTTGTCGATTTTTACATCAATATATATTTTGCTATATAAATAATAAAAAAACAAATAAACAGACATTCGTTTCGAGGTCAAGTCATCAGCATTGTTGAGTCAGTTGAGTGGTAGGGATTAGGAAAAAGTCGAAAGTGACATAAAATCAGTCATCATCAATTCAACCTAACACAGAGCAGTTTATCAAGAGATCGTAGTCATCATCCTAATGATTGCTTGCCAGATGAATATTATTAGCTCGCTGCATGTTATTATTATTAGCTCGCTGGATTGCATGCAGAAGAGCTTATTATCACACTCTGGGTGTCCGTGTGTCTGT
>JAHZMZ010003691.1:0-27587 GCA_027743805.1 Lepidocyrtoides sp. E14 | reverse complement strand
GGTTCAGAGTTGGTTCAGGCCACAGGCGAAAGTAGAATTGCTACAAATGTCCAGCAGATCACTAGTAGATTTGAATCAGTTCAGATGACAGCCAAAGAAATACTAAAAAAGTGCGAACAAGCTGTTTCTGACCATCGGGAATACCGCAATAACCACTCAAAGTTTGTGGAATGGCTACAAGAGGCACGCGAAGAAGCAAAGTATCTGCAGGACATAAGTGGTCCGCGGTCTGAACTGGAACAGAAATTGGTGAAACTGAAGAAGCAGATTGCAAATCGTCAATCAGCGATGAGTCTTTTAAACACTGTTATGGAGTCTGGTGAGCGTCTGTACGCTTCTACAGGTTCCGATGGAAGAGAAATTATTCGTCTTCAACTTGAGGAACTTCAAGCCGCCTTTGATCAGTTCTTTGATGATCTTAGTGGTACAGAAAGAGAAATGAATGGAAAACTTTCTAGATGGTTTGGGTTTGAAGAGAGCAAAGACAAGTTAAGTAAATGGCTAAAGGATATGGAAGCTTCACTTCCCAGAGATATAGAGCTAAAGGCCACTTTGGATGAAAAACGAGCACAACTTCAAAAGTACCGCACCACCCTCCACGACATTCTTTCTCATCAACAAGATGTTTTTGAACTGAAAGATAAGGCAGGACACCTTCACGAGGGTTCTGAAAGTGGATTGAAGGTTGCCGAGGCCATTACGGAAAAACATCAAGAGTTACTGAAGAAAGCACAAGGATTTGTTGAACAATATGAAGGTATTGTATGCTGCCATCAGCAATATGTAAAGGCAGTTCAGGACATGACCGAATGGGTGGATGGTGCCCTCAATACCGTTAACATGTGGAGCGATGAAAATCAAGAAAGAATTAATCTTCATGCAAACCTGGAAAAACTGAAAAATTTACAGTTGAGTCTTCCCGAAGAGGCATATAGAGTAGAAGAGATACGGAGCCTGGGAGAGAAAGTTATTCCGGGGACAATTGAGACAAGTCAAGAGAACATCAGAACACAGATTGATTCGTCTCAACAGGAATGGGAAGCTTTACTTTCTGCTGTCAAGTAAGTGGTTTTTAAATTTTGTCATCGCTTTTAAATTTGGAGTTTGTATTAAGTTTAGTTAAACATTGTGTCAATTGCAGCTCCAGCATTGAGCAGCTAAACCATAAACTGAGCTTGTGGCAAGACTTTGAAGTGCAAAAGGAGAAATGCATAGACTGGCTGAAGGAGGCAGATACACGTCTACACGCTGTTGACTTGAAACCAGACTTGCCCTCAAAAACAGACCAGCTCAATGACCTAAAGACATTGCAAGGTGAGGTCCGGTCCAGGGAACTGGAAGTAGACGCCATTTCCGAGTTGGCCCTTAATCTTCAGAAACAAATTGTGGCCACGAGAATGTCTTCAGCATCCACCTCTGATTTGACAATTAAATATCATCAAGTGTCACACAAAGTTAAGGAGCTGACAAACAAATGGCAAGGTTATGTGAGCACCCATCAAGATTTTGACGCACAAATTGCAGAATGTTCCAGATGGCTGAGTGATATTCGTGAAAAATTGTCATATTGTGCTGACCTAAGTGCTTCCTCTCAAAAGGACCTGGAGGTGAAGCTAGGCACTGTTCATGATCTTCTGTTGTACAAGGATGAGGGATATGCTAAAGTGCAGTCGGTTGTAGAAACTGCACAATCCGTTCTCGCCAACACTGCCACAGCCGGTCATCCCTCGATAAATGACTCTCTCAAAAAGCTTCAAGACGACTGGAGCGTTCTTGCTGCCAAAATGGTGGAAACAAAGAATCAACTTGATGAGAGCATTCATAGATGGTCAGGATTCCTAGAACAGATCCATCAACTGGGAAAGACTGTTGACTATCTTGAAAACCTTTTCAAGGATGTGTTTCATTTTCAGACAACTCTCCAAGAGAAGCGTGCCCAACTTGAAACTATTCGTAATTTAGAGGAAAAAATAATTTGCGAAAAACTAGAGGTTGACAGCCTGAAGAGCAAGGCGTCTGAAATGGTTTCCAGTGGCCAGCAAGGTCAAGCTGCTTTCCAAGCACAGGAAGTACTCAAACGGTTCGACTTGCTCTCTGCAGAAGTAAAAAGGTTGAGGAACGAGAGAGAAGAGCAGTTTAGGGATCATAAAGCTTATCAAGAATGTCATGATGAGCTTCTTGGCTGGCTAAATCGTGCCAAGGAAAAGATCCCATCCGCTGGTCAGAGAACATTGGGTGATCGCTTGTATGACATTGAAACTGCTGGAAGCACACTGACAGGTTTGATGAATAAAAAGGCCCAGGGCAGTCTTCTTCTAGAACGACTTCAGCAAAGTGGTGAAGTAGCAATGGCGTCCACCTCAGAGCCCGGAAAAGAAATCATTCGTGGAGAAATCAAAGCAGCAAACGAAACCTTTGAAAATCTCTTTAATGATATCCAACAACAAAAGGATGGTCTTGAGACCACAATGCTGAAGCTGAGGAGGACCAGAGAGAAACTTACCCATATATCTGACATCAACTACAACTTGAATGATGTCAACAGCAGGCTTCAGTCTGTCAAGGGTTTGAAACAGACTCTTGAACAAGGTCAAAATAAACTGAGGTACGCATTGGAATTGAAAGAAAAGGTGATGCTGACCAGCGAGCCAAGTGGTGCTCAAAAGATTCACGAGGACACTGAGCTCCTCAAGCAGGAGTTTGAAAAGCTGATGAATGACATTCAAGAAACCCGACAGAGATTGACTGCTAGGGCGGCGCTCCTGGAGGATCTAGAGAAGACTGATAAAATCATGCAGGATTGGCTACAAGAGATTGAGCTGAAGATTAATGTAAGTGAAGCTAATCAATACGTTGATCTAAGCGAAAAGCGAGCTTCCCTTGAGAAGTTGAAGGGAATTGAAAAGGAGGTCGCATCTCAGGCAGACATGCTTGCCAAACTGGAAGCAAAAATTTCTGAAGTTCCTGACATTCCCAGAGATCCATATAACAGCACATTTGTACGCTATGAGTTTATCAAGGGTAATCTGGACGGACATATCCAGCGCCTTCAGGGCATTGTACAAGAACATGAAAACTACTGGCAGTTGTTTAACGAAACTGCAGACTATCTTAGAAAGTTGCGTTTGGAGCTCCAACAGTACTCGGATTGCCACGGGGAGAAAGCAGATACTGCTGCCAAACTGAATAAACTTACTGATGTAGAAAGCAGCTTGAAGAAAGGTGATGATATGGTAAAAGCTACAAGGGAAAGTAGCCAAAAAGCAATGCAAACCACATCTGCTGATGGAAAAGATGCCATTATTCAGCAATGCCATCAGCTCCAGTTTGACCTAGACGAGCTGAACTCGCTTTACAAGGAGCACCAAAAATCATTCAAGAAATGTTTGGATGCCTGGGACGGTTTTGAACAAAGTTACAGCAAAGCCAATAGAGAAGTCTCAGAGAAAGAGAGGCTACTGAAGAACGAACCAACCGAGTACGAAAAGGCTACTCCAGAGGATCTTGAAAGATGCAAAAAGTTAACAGCGGACATTACTGGAATTAAAATGCTGGTGGAAGAGTTGAGTGATCAATGCGAGGTACTAATGGAGTACAGTCAGTGCCCAAGAGTTCGAGACACCACTGTAGAACTTCAGGCAAGATATTCTGCTCTCGTAGTTGGGGTGCAAGGACTTTTTTCAAAAATTCAAAAGAGCTTGTCCGATCATACGGACTTTATCAAAGAGAAGAATGAGCTGGATGCTTGGCTTAGCCGGGCAGAAGGAACCATTCAGGATTGTAAGGGTACAGGAGATGAGCAAGCGACAAGAGAAAAGATGGAAACGTTGCAAATGGTATCAACCAGATTAACGGAGGGTCAGCATCTTTTGAATACGCTGCAAGAATCATTTGCTCGTGTTGTCAGTATTATTCCAGCAGAACAGCAAGATGTGATGAGAGAGGATGTTGCTAGGCTGCAAGAACGCTGGGAAAGACTAAACATTGATTTGAAGAATGCCATTAGTGACTTGAAGGAGGCATGCCAACGATGGGATGACTTTAAGGATAATTGTCAACGATTCCAGAATTGGTGTAGTTTCACCAAGGAAGCATTGAACGATATTCCACCATCACGGGGAGAACTTGGTGACATGAAGACCATGTTGGAAAGGTACAAGAATATTGAGAGTGATATCAGCTCGCAAAAGTCCGAGCTAGAAGCCCTGAAAGCGGAAGCACAACAGTTATCCAGCTGGGCAGGAACCCCAGCAGTGAAAGTTAGAGTGGACGAACTAGGCCAAAAGTGGAATGAGCTTGATGGCACAATTCGAAAGCTACAGGCACAACTCCAAGCGGAAATTAATGAGTACAGTGACTATCACAATGCCCTTCAAGAAACTGAAAAATGGCTTCTCACTACCTCCTTCCAGCTTATGGCCCACAACAGCTTGTACATTACAAACAGAGAACAAACTCTTGAACAATTGGCACTTCATGATAACCTCCTAGAGGAAATCCAAACTTATCAGGGAACTTTGGATGATGTTAGCTCAAAGGGGCATCGTCAAATTAGTCGTTATATCAACTCCATTCCAACTATCGAACATACCATTCTGAAGCAACTGAAAAATGTGCAGGACAGCTACGAGTCACTACTCCACACTGGAATCCAAATCAAAAAGAGATTGGTGGAGTCGCTCGCAAAATTCCAGGAATATGAGGATACTTTAGAGAGCATCCTTGCCAATTTGGATCAATTGGAACCAGAAATACAAAGTAAAATGACTAGTCCTGTTGATAGCATTGATGCTTCTGTGCACAAACTGGATTACATCCGGGTAAGAATATTTATGGGGTTATATGAGATTATATTTTTGCAAGTTTTTTACCAGATTTTTTTTATTTTCCCCAGGGAGTACATAACAAGCTTCAAGGAGAAAAGAACAGATTGAGCTTGGCTGTTCAAGCATGTGAAGCTGCAACGGCGTCCTTGTCCAGGCCCACGAGTCCACAGGAAGCAATCATGCAACCGATTCCGGACAAGGAACTTCTTGTAAGAGCACGCCTTGAGGATCTCATTGATCAGGTTCGAAATATTTTTGATTGCATTTGATTTGCATAAAATAGTGCTGCGGAAAAAAAGGAGATGAAAAAGTTTGAAACTCGTACAAATACTTTGCGAGAACTTGTTTTCCAACTAACTTTGTGTTTTTGGCAACCACTTTTTGAGTTGTTTTCACCAGCGTGGAGTTTTCAAATATTTTTTTTTACATAACACAACTATTTTTTTGCATGCTTTTTACGTTTTTTGTTTTTGCATGAAAAAAATTGCAGCGTTCAGTAGGTCAACTGCAAGCACAAGCGGTTGTCCGAAATGAGTCTGAACCTGAAAATCAAGAGGAAGAAATGGTGGTGAGTGCAAAGCGCGTTGAGACTTTATTGAGTCAAGCCCCCACACAAAGCGCCATGAATAAGATTGATGACATTTGTAAACGGGTAAGATAACCAACTAGCGGAAGCAGCCGGTAACCAAACTTTGTGTTGCTGTGTTGTTTTTTTTTTCGTTTGTTTTTTTACTTGCATTTAAGCTTGCATCAAATTTATGCATTTTTTGTTCCAATATTTTTGCTGTGGTGGCGGTGGTGGTGTAAGATTACATATTGGCAACGAAATGAAGAGGTAAAAAGAGCATATTATTTTGTTGGGGCAGATTCAAACGCAAATGACTGAGTTGTCATCTGCCGGTTTGGAACTTGAAGAGGTGAAAGCAAACAAAGACGCAATTAACCGATGGGTTGATGAAGCCGCCGGAAAATTGAGAGAAATTCAAAACCGACCCGCCAAGCTACGTCCTGACACGGCACAAGTAGAAATGAACCACTTGCAGGACATTCGACAGGGCGCAGCGGATAGGTTGCTACAGTTGCATGAGATCGAGATTCAGGAAGCTGGCATAATTCAAGGCAAATACTTGCCAGATTTGCAGCAAAAACTGAATCGATTGGACCAAGATGTTTCCTCCATAATTGACAGCAGACTGGGTGTCCATGCCAAGATTAACGACTATAGAACCCTAGTAAACAACACACAAGCTTGGCTGGATGGGTTTATGACAAAACTGGAGCCACTGGAAAAGGGATCTGGCCTTCCCTGTAAAACCAAAGTGGAGCAAATTGCAAAAATAATTGGGGAATTTGACGAGGGGGCTCCTAGACTGGAGGAAGAAGTGAAGAGCACGGCTCAGCAAATCATGAGTTCCATTAGTAACGTGGATGCCAACATGGTTGAGGAGCAGATGAAAGCTCTGGAACGTCGTTTTGGAGAAATCAAAAAGAGAATTCAGAGGAAACAGCAAATTCTAGAAACTGCCCAGAAAAGCTATGCAGACTTTTGTAATGATTTGGACATTTGTCAGCAGGACATACAAAAAAAGAAAATAACGCAAGTACAGGGAAGTAAGATTGGGTATGAAGTACCTCCTGCAGAATCCATGCTCTCAGCAACAAAGGCAAACTTGAAGGATTTAGAAAGCCAACAAGCTGTGCTGGGAACGCTGGACAGAAGGCTAACCACGCTACAGCCAGAATTGGAAGATGCTGAAATTCGTGAAGCAGAGGATAAATTACAGAAGGTCATTGGAGAACAGACAGATCTCTGTGAGGAGATGAGACGACAAGTGACCACATTACATGATGCGCTCCTTCTTCGTAAAAAATTTATGGACAAGGTAGACTCGGTACGCATGTACACCAATCGTCTTTCTGCAGATATCTCAGAAATCAACACTATTCCACTCATGTCTGCCGATGTGGAAAAGAAATTGGCTCTGCTGAAGAGGCATGAAAATGCTGTAAAGGATTTCCAGGAAAGTCAATTGGCAGATGTGAAGAAGGATGCTGCTGGACTAGAAAAAGACTGTGATGAGGAGCAGTCACGTAAACTGGCTCAACTAATGTCAGAGCTGACTTCCGGCATTGAGTCAATTTTCACTAAAGCTGCTAGCCAACAAACCGTTCTCAATGAAGCACTCAAGAAGCGCACAGAGTTTGAGGAAGAGTACTCCAAATGCCATAATTGGCTTCAGGAGGCAGAAACGTCAGTTTCCTCGGATGTGAAAGGTTCATCAAACATCAATGTTCTTCAGGAGCAACTAAGTAAATACAAAAAGCTGCAAGAGCAAGCCGAACAATTGACATCACAAATTCAGTCAGTAATTGAAAAGGGAAAGGCACTTGTTCCCTCGCTCAACGAGCCAGACCGTCAAATTCTTCAAGACAAGTTGGGCACCCTCACCACAAAAATGGCCATCCTCTCTGGAAATATCAATGAAAAGGTTGGCAGTATCAATGGCGCTATTAACGATCATCAACAGGTTTCCAGCATTGTCAACGAGTCCGCCATGTATTTAAACCAGCTAAAGGCGGACATTTCCAACTTGAACAGACCAGTGGGTAGTGCAATTGAGGATTCACAGGGACTTTTGTCAGCTTACGAAAGGCTTCTAAATGATCTCAAAGGATATCGTCAAAAGCTGGAAAGCTCACCTTATCATAGGGGAAATGATGAACTCCGTGGCTTGATGAAGGAGCAGGATGATCTTGCTGCACATATTGAAGCACAAATCACCAGACTACGACATCTTCTCCTCTTGCAACAGCAGTTTATGAGCTTGGTCACAGAAATAACCAACTTTATTGTGAAATATACGGAAGTTGTAAAGGAAATTGAGAAAAGTGGAACGACCGTTGAAGATAGGATTAAAAAGTATGATGATGTGATCCATCGCATACAAGAATGTGAAGCCATGCTAGCAACGGCAGTTGATAAGGGTGGTTTGATAGCTGAAGAGGGCACGACTGCAGACAGAAACGCCATTACAGAACAGCTGCAATCATTAAAGCTGCAGTTGCAGGGACTTAGGCGTACGGTGGAAAATAAAAAGGCGGAGCATGAAATTACGTTAGCTGAACACAAAAAATATGCCAAGGAATTGGATGCCGCCATTTTATGGTTGCATGAGAAGGAGGTGATGATCAAGTCCCGGCCTTTGCTGGAACGAGGACCACTGACTGTTGATATGGAGCTGAGGAGGCACGAAGATTTGAGTAAGGATGTTACTCAACAACTGAATGTGATTGAAAGCATTGAAGACGCTCTAAAACACGATGACGGGCTGCCACCCACACTGATTGAGAAAATGAGTGAGGGTCGAGTACTGCTAAAAACATTGCCCCAGGAGTTGGCTCAAAGAAATCAGTATTTAACAGAAAATAAGGAATTGCGACAACAACACGAGAACCAGGTGGATGCCCTAACAAGATGGGTGAAAGAAGCAAAGGCAAAGCTGAACGCCAGAGAGATTGGAGTTGACTTTGATAACATCATGCAGGAGCTACAGGATCACAAATCCTACTTCAATGGGAATGAAAAGCAAATATTTGGGCAGTTGCAGGCTGTGAAAGGTGTGGTGGACAAGATCTGGCCGAGCTTGCTAGTGCCTGAACAAGAAGCTCTGAGCAAAGACCAAGAGGATCTTCACGAAATGGTTCACAATACATTCAACAGTGCCAAGAGTTTGCAAGCTCGACTGGAACAGAATGTAACCCTGTACAAAACATATTTAGACTTGTTGAATGTGGTTCAAGGGGCCATTGCCAAGGCAGACATGCCTGAAGAACCAGCCACGACATTGAATGCACTACGGGGCAACCTGGCAACCGTCCAGAGTGCATATACTAACATGCAGAATCAGCAAGTAGAAATTGACAATTTGAATGAGCGAGTCAAGTCAATGGAAAAGCAGGCTAATCATGAGAGCAGACAGCGGCTGCAAACACAAATGAACACAATAAATGGGAAATGGGGAGAATGCATGGCCAACTTGGACAGCAGAAAGGATGCCTTGTCCCGATTGGTAACGCAATGGGAACAATGTGAAACGCTGTGGCAAGATTTTGAAACAGGCTTGTCTGCCGTGGAAGAACATTTCTCGCAGATTGATCCCTCCATTCGCAGCCATCAGCAACTACAAGAGACGAAGCAATCTCTGAACAAAATTCTCACCGAGGCCAAGCAATTGGGTAACACCCACCGCGATCTGCTCCACTATTCTGAGTTTATTTTGAAGCATTTACAGGTGACCTCAGACATTTGCTATAGTGCACTCAAGTCGAAACTAGAGCATCTTTCGACGCAGTACACAACGTAAGTCAAAACAACATAATATTATAAAATAATTCAAAATGTACTCTTTTAATTAGGCTAACTGCCAGAAAAGAAGCATTTTCGTGTTGAATAAGAGCCAGCAAATCGTCACAAGACATGCTTCGCTTGTTGATAAACAGCAAGAAGAAAGAACGAGAGTAGGAGAAAAATGGGAAGGTCAAGAGTTTACCCGTGTATGTATTTTTTAAATGATGAATTATCATTACAGTGTTGTCAACTTGCTCGAGGACAAGTTGCAATGGCTCACGAACCAAGGACAGTACCTGGAGGAAATTGACCGGAAAATTGAAGATTACCAGAAGCTTCTTGAAAACATAGATGCCCAAATTCAAAGTATTAATCCATATGACAGGGATCATGCAGCAGTTGACAAGAAAATTGCGGTAAGGCGAAATATAATAATACTGTGCATATTCTGGGCAAGAAGGGTAATGTTTCAAATTATTTTCAAGCAAATACATTGGTTGTGCTATCATTTTGTCAGGAACTAAATGGTAAAATAAAATCTACTGCCAATGACATTGCCACCTTCAGCGGTGACATCAAAGACAGATTTTCTTCACTGAAGCAAGTCCTACCCACGTCCATTTCTAAAAATGTTTCCAACTTGGAGTTGGAGGTAGAAAAGATTGCCTCTAACTTGGATGATAAGGACAAGCAAGTCAAGCGAGCCCGTTCGCTTGTATCCGACTACCAAAAGGATATTGACGCCATCGGAAAGTGGATGTTGTCTGCAGAAGAACGTCTCCAAAATCGCGGAACTGAGCCACAAATGATGAAGGAGGGGCTTCAGTCGTTAGTGAACGAGCTACCTGCAATTATGGACCAAATGGACAGAGCAAAACAGGCTAGTATTGTGATTATGGAGAAAGTGTCCGATCCCAAGGAACGTGATAAAGTGAAAGCCTCTGTGGACAGCACGGAATCCCAGTTGCTTCAACTAAAGGCAGCCATTGAGGATAGAAGGCTAAAAATTGGAGAGAGTCTAGATTCATGGGATAGATTCCTTCAGTTGTACGGTCTAGTTATGACTTGGGTGGAGGAGAAAAGGCAATTCATGAAGGAACCTATACAACTTTCTTCGTTGCCGGAAACTCGTCAAAAGCTCAATACATATGTGGTACGTACAAAGATAAAAGGAAACACTGAATTTCACTTTCGGCAAATTATTTTTAATTGATAGTATTTTTTACAAACCGTAATAATAAATCATTGCAACAAATGTATTTACTTTTATTGTATTTTATTTTTATAGATGGCAGTAAAAAGTCTGAAGACGGTTGGCAAGCAATTGAGTGAAATGGGCAAGGAAATCGATCGTGTCGCTACGATATCCAGTGCTTCCCCTCTCCATGAAAAACTGGACGAGGCTGAGCAAGCCAAGACTGATATTGAAAGCCAACTTCTCGAAAGGGTAATAATAATATTTTCTTTTTATACTTGTTTTTCTTTACTACTATAAACACATCCACCCTCAAGTTGCAATATGGAAGAAGTTATTTTAATACTCTTGTTGGGCAAGTTGATCAATAAAATATTATTATTATTATTTTTGTTATACTACATATTTTATTTCATTTTTGTTTACTTGTTTCCATCCAGAATTCCCTAATCCAAGAAACGGCCGAGGAGTGGGAGCAATGCGAGAAAAAGTTTAGAGAGGCGCAAAGCTGGCTAGACAAGGCAAAGCAGTCCTTGGAAAATCCGGCAAGCAAACGGAAACCTCTCCGTGATCAATTAGCGGCTCGTGAGAAACTTCTCGCGGATGTGACCGTTCAACGAACCAAGATTAGCTTGGCATTGGAAAAACTTCAGGTGAGATGAGAACATGGTGGGATGAACTTGACATTTATATGACGGTTGCTGTAGTGTACTACTCTCCTCTTAACCACCAGGGTCTTCTCAATATATTTTTACGGTTATGATGCAACTCTTTTTCTCATTTTCCTGTTGCAAATATTACAGTACGTGCTAAATGCATGTACACATACACTATTACTGTACATAACCACAGCAACATGGCCGCATCACCTCTGGTTATTATGTACTATTTTAAAACATTGGCATTGAGTTGGCTTTCTTGTAAGACCTTTGCAGCATTTCTCAATGTCAAGCCATTTATTCCCCTACAATAATATAACAACTCTCGTCTTCTCACTAGGTTCATTTTAAAGCTGGTATTGGTGGTGATCCAAATGTTGAAAAGGAGCAAGCCGAGCTTCAAAAGACTTTGGATACGTTTGCAAATGAGTTGAAGGCTCAGTGCGCAGCATTGGAGTCATCCGTTTCACAAATTGATGGTCTCCAAGAGGTAAAATCTTAAACAAATTTAAAATGAAAACATGAAGAAAAAATAAAATGTATACATTTTGCCAACTTTTTTTTCCATATCAACAAAAACACATCACCATTATCTTTTAATGATGATGATGATGAAGACAATGATAATAACGAATAACGATGCTCAAGTACAATTATACACGGTGTAGGTTGACAATTATTATTACCAGTTTCTATTATTATTATTATTATTATTATGAACACAGGAGGTACAACAGTTGCGAAGTCACATGATGGCTGCAGAACAGCAACTTCGAACCGTGTCAAGCCCCGCTTATCTTACAAACGAACGGGAACGAGCGGCATCAGAGCAAGCGGTAAGTGTTACCTTCAAGTCAAATCTATCTCTTTTTGTATATTTCCGTAGATTTAAATAATATTGTGCTTATCGTCCTGCCGTAACTTTCTTCTTACATTTGCTTCTACTTTTTTTCATGTAGATAATAATTCCAACAACAACAGTGTTGTCTCTTCGTGTGCTGTAGAATATAATTTTAGTAGATTTTTGCTTAAAAAACGTAGTGCTATATTTTTAAAGCTATATAACTGCCATTTTTTTGCCATATTATGCATCATTATTCTCTTATTTATGCTACATAACTTATGCCATGCCATGCCATAATCATGCCTTCCAAGCAAAAAAAGCACTGCTGTTTTTCTAAGAGCTGCCGTGTTTCCTTTTTTGAACTTTTTCTTCTTCTCAAATTCATCAAATATGCCAGCCCGTTCCATGTAAATACATTTATATGAAAATGAGGCTTTGATCATACTAGTAAAGTAAAAAAAAAGTCAAGTAGAACTGGAAGACGGATCAAAATGAGAAGCTGAAAATTGGGGGAAAATCATCATGCATAATGAATCAAAATCACAAGAAAAGGCATACCTACATATATACTCAATTGCATAAACAATTTTTTTTCTCTTCCTTTGAGAATACATACATTCTGTTGCCGACGGTAAATATGCTAAATAGAAGATAAAGTAGAGGTAGAGTGTGTGAACGTAGTTTTTCTAGTTTTTAGTTAAACCATCCGTACACTGTACTTTTGGTCGCTGCAGCACAAGTACAGAGTCTGTAGTACAGCAGACTTGTATGTCGTGGTGCTGCTGTCGTAATAGTTTATTACACAAGTTTTTATTCACCCAACGAGGCAATCGAGGTATGCACAAAATCAAGAGTCTACCTATTCAACTCACACACACACACACACACAAATTTTTTTTCTAGAAAACAAGCTGAGAAAAAAAAAGTTTTTACGTTTTTCTGTTGAAATTTATTTGGATGAATACCAAAAGAGTTAGTAGTGCGACTAAAATGTACGTAAATTGAAAAGGCAAAACAAATTAGTGAAATATGCATGTGTGTTATTTAGAAATACCACTGAGCTAGTGTGTAGAGTGTGTGTTGTAGAGTAGAAGTAAGTACTACGCACTGAAAACATATAAGTTTTGGTTTTTTATTATACTCTACTTGAAAAGCTGCTTGCAAACTTTTCTATGAAAAAACAAAACTATGCATGAAAACTACCATACGCTCTCTCCAACGAAAATCGACAAAGTCGATTTGATGCGGAGGATAAAATATAAAAAAATGTGTGTATGTGAAGTTGGAGTATATTAGTGGAGGTTAAAAAATAATACACAATAGTAATATACAAGTTGCGTTTGCAAGCAAAAAAGGGTAGAGCCGGAACAAGGGGAAAACTTGTTCTAAAATTATCTTTTTTTACCACATCACCACCACTACTGCACTACTGACTTATACCAAAGTGGATGCACGTCCGCTATAGGTATATATTATCTAGTATAAAATTTTAGTGGCTATGCTAAACGTACATTCAAAAATGATGTAGTGCATCATCATCATATCATTAGGATCATGATGATCGTCGTTAATAGTAGAAAAACAGAGCATTTCATAATGGCGCAGAACACTAATGCTGCACTGCATTAGTGTATGTATGTATTTGTGTAGAATGTAGACGTTTGAATTCTGCTGATGGCATATTATCCAAAAAGATACGACGACTTAGGGTAAACTGATTTTTTAATGATGGTAATGAAACACGAGTATCGAAAGCAATTTTTTTTTCTGGAACGGACTGAACTGGTTTGAACCACCCTGAAATAACATTGAAATCAATTGCACTTGTGTAAATGTACCAAATTCACGTTTCCTTTGACTTTTGTAATACACTTGGAAAAGTTTTATGCATACGTTAGTGCCCTTGTTCTTTTAGTAGTACAAACATGTAATGTGTAAAAGAGCAAAGTATTTATAATGATGAAGGGATATATGTATATATAGGATATAGAGAGATAGGATGCTTTTCATTTCACTTTGCTCATTTTGGCTTTTCTCTTTGTTGTTGTTTCTTCGTCGTCGATTTCAATTGGGTTCGTTTGAGAAATAATCAGAGAGGATGGTATACATAGCTGAGTAAATAATAATAATAATATTATATCTAGTAAAGGCTGCCAACTTTCTTTGTGTTTACACACACAGAGACAAGAAGAAGCGAAACGATAGACACGTCGCGCTACGAAGCAGAATAACAATAACAAAAGGATAGAAAATAGAAATGTCGCCGTTTATTTCACGGGTATTACGAGTTTTTCTCTCTTCAAAGGGAAATATCAATAAAGTTGGGCAAATAAGTAAGTAGGCAGGGGGCATAGCTGAGAGAGATATTAAAATTGGCAAATGGCACGGTTAATCCAATCCACATTCCAATGAGCAAAGTAGGCACGTAATAAGATTGTAATAGTAGGTAAAATTAGTAATTAGAGTGTTTAATGAAGTACACTATCCCATTATAATGTAGTCATGTGTAGTGAGGGTAGAACATCACAGTGATCATGATGGTGATTTATGTATTTTACATGAAAGGAAAAGAGAAAAAAAGTGTTGCCTCACGTCAGGCACGTGCATACAAGCACACAGGGATTAGTTTTATTAGTGGAAAAGGTTGCACCAAAGTTAAATCATGTTGTCTTTTCTTATATTTACTTTGCTTGTTCGAGTTTTGTTTTCACAACGCAATAATGCTTGCTGATCATGGTGGTGATAATGTTGCAGATCTCGACTAGTACTGAATGCTCATTACTTTTTCACTAAGGAAGTAAAAAAAACAACAGCAACTAAAAATAATAAATATACCAGTACCAGAGAGCGACCACATATTACATATTCCATTCCACTTTAATACACTTTCCAAGTTTGCATACATTCATCAAACATTGCTGTGGTGATTTTGGCTTGAGCATAGAAAAATAGTTTTCTACTAGAGATTACTATAGATTGATATTAAAGTAGAAAAATAGATTAGTAGGATTTTTTTGTCCAGATCTATCATCTTACAATCTACACATAGTTTCTTCCCTATTGCATGATCAATTGTCAAAATTCCAAATCAAATTAGTCTAGAAAAAAAAAATTTGTTATTTCCCAAGATTTTTTCTTGCTGTTATCATTATTCAGTCTATTTTTGTCCTGAAAGTCCTTCTTTCTGTATTCTCGTGACTGCGTTGCTTATATTATTACATTCCTACAAAATATTATGTAGATACCTCCATAGAAACCTTGAGAGATACCATATTATAGCAATGAAAATATTGATTGTTTCCGTTTCCGCGTGCCGTTAAAAAACCATGAAAAGTACAAATTCTTTTTATTTTTTCGCTTTTATGCTGTGGTCACATTCTCTGGGAACAAAAATGTGACATTGTCCATTTGTCCAAAAACATAATGCCCTGCTAGCTATATTTACTTGAAAATATAATACCTCATTTAATCTTTTAAAATATCTTCAATGTTATCATGTGTAATTAATTATAGGGGAAAAAATAGAAAAAAGAAAACGGTTTCGTGTTGGCCATTGTATATTTTCCCTGTGCGCGAAGAAAAGAAAAATTAAGACAAAAGAAAAATAAAGGTAGCCATATACAATAAAAAAATACGCTTTATTTTGAGTTTCAAGCAGTTTCATTCAAAATTATCTTTTTTGTTGCTGCTTTTCTTTTATTTGAAAGCGCTATTTGAATTGGGTGACGATGATGATGATGATGATGATTTTACTGTTGTTTGGCTTTTGTTTGACTCGACATTATCTATATAATCAGTAGTAGATATGAGCAAATGGGAAAATGCCATTTGTTCATGTTTATTATCTTTTCGGTGTGATTCCACTGGGTTTATTTCTGCTGTGTGGATTTGCGAAATGGACATAACATTTCTCGGAAATGGTTTGTGCGTGTTTTACATCCAAAGCCCGGGTGAGTTTGTTTTAGTAGTAATCATGGTCATCTTTATAATAAAAAAAAGAAGAATTTTGTTGTGTTTTACAACATCCATTACTACTACTCGTTTCTATTGACTCACTCGACTTTCGATTTATTTGTCTCAATTCTCCTAACAAAATTTTTTTTATAGAACATCACAAAACACAATCCTTCATTCTTCTTCTTCTTCTTGTTTTAGAACCAACACAAGCAAGCAATATTTCTTGTTTAAAAGAAATACAAACCTCATTTCTTCTTCGTCGTAACCTTCGTTTCCCTTCATTCTGTCTGCTACTGTTTTTGTTACTGATCTTGTGATGAATTGAAGTGAAAATCAAGTTACATGTAGAGAACAAGTAGAACATGTAGTAACAAAAAGCAGTACTGAATAATCCATAGGATTTGTGTTTTGTGTACTTTTATACTGCTGCTCCTCTTTTACTACTTACAAAACTGCCACTGTTTGAGTTTCTCCTCTAATTCTTTGAATGCCGTGTGTGCTATGTTGTGTGAGAAGAGAGAGATGGGATGAGAGGAGAGAGAACACGGTGTAATAATAATATCTTTACTTTTTGTTCGTCTTTCTTCTTCACAGTGAATTCTTCTCATTCATGGCGTGTTTTCCAAGTCTTTAAATAGTACCTTGTTTCTCTTGTACTTTTTGGTTGTGTGTGTGTACTTGAGAGAAACTCCTACTAACAACAGCATATATATATATATATAACACACTACATTACGCCGCCATCGTGTTGGCTTGGTCTTGTAATACTTTACAAGATTTGTTTTCTCTTCATCTTCTTTAAGGCAATGCGAGTTTGTGTATTTGTTTTCCCATTTTGCTACAATACTTACCATTGCCACGGATTTTACACTAGAATTTTCCCTTCATTGAAGGATTCTCCTAACTTTGTCTTAACAACAGAACATGATCTAATGTGTGCTCAATGTAACAGAAAATATTATGTTGTGCGATACCTACTTTTGCATGATCATGATGATGATGGTGTTTCTTTGAGTTGATATTTTTTTTGTTTTTCTTCTGGGTATTTCCAATATGAAATTGTTGAGTGGAAAGAGATAAAGAAGGGGATGAGATTATAAGGAAAAAAGGTGGCTTCTAATTTTGGATATTGGATGTGTCTCTGTTTCTTTTTTATTTCTGTTCTTCTTCTCCGATCTCATCTGCGCCTTCGTCTTCTTCATCATCATTCTCACCGTGTTTTCGTCGCACGAACGAACATCTACTTCGACTACCACTACTACTGCTTCTTCTCCACACTACAAAAAAAAATACTCCAACTCATCTCCGATCACTTCCATCATGATCTTCATCACATTTCCCGATGTCTTTACAACATTTCATGTTATTTATTCTTCATGCTCTTCTCCTCATAAAATTTAAAAAAATACTTCTACGCAACGACTCACATACCAGGCGTTGAAGGAAAAGCTGAAAGGGATTCAGTCGAAAATAGCGTCGAGAAATGAACGTATTAAACTACTGATGGTGTACGGACCAGACACCCCATCCGTGACATCCTCTTCAGCTTCCTCAGCTACTACTTCTTCAACAGCTTCTCCTTCATATGCTGCCTCTTCAGCATCATCCTCTTTATCGTTCTTCTCGTCGTTGTAAAATAATTTTTTTTTTTAAGAATGAGATTGATATCTTCATTATTAAATATATAGTACCATGCCAACACCACCGTGCCGTGGTGAGAAAATATATGTATTCCCTTTTTTATTACGCTTCTCTGTTCTATATCAAACCAGAAAAAAAATCAATGAATGATCATATCCATATCATAAAATAATTAGTGAAAGTTACTGATGATATGTTACTCATAAGAAAAAACCAATAAGATGCTTTTTTAGAAATATGATGATGCATGGTATATACTATATTATTTAAGGTAACAAAAAGTATTTTAAACATAGATTTGGAGTGAAACGAACGAATGAATCTGATATGCTGATATTATTACTACTAATGGGTTTAGCGAACAGTATGCACTTTCGTTTAAGCTATAAGCTTGATGATGATAAATGATTATTTTACGTTAGCAAATTTAATGTATACTCTAAGGAATCTGAGAAAAAAAGTCAGTTTATAAGTTTAGCAGATGCATAATATAATACTCTATTGATAGGCGTAATTGATTTCTGTAAAAACATATTCTTTTTTCTGTTCTTTTATTTTTTGACGATATTATATGCTTGCATGTTGATGATGATGATCATTCCATCACGGATCATATAATAATCAGAGTTTACATAAGAAAAAAAATGTTGTTGGTGTTAATACAGCTGCCGTTCAGTAACGGGGAAAAGGCAATATAAAAAAAAAGTTTTATTGATTCGATAAGATATTACTATACAAGTTACGCATAGGTATATATACGTTTTAAGTACGTAATCTGTTTTTTCTGTAATTGTTATTGTGTTACTGCTTATTATATGTTATTATTCTTTGTCTTTTTTTGTGGGAATGGGAGAATACAGAGATGATAAAAAAAATGTATAAGAAAGAAAATGAAAAAATTCAGTGACGGGGAAAAGGCAATATAAAAAAAAAGTTTTATTGATTCGATAAGATATTACTATACAAGTTACGCATAGGTATATATACGTTGTAAGTACGTAATCTGTTTTTTTCTGTAATTGTTATTGTGTTACTGCTTATTATATGTTATTATTCTTTGTCTTTTTTTGTGGGAATGGGAAAATACAGAGATGATAAAAAAATGTATAAGAAAGAAAATGAAAAAATGCAAAGTATTTTTTCTTGCCATTACTTTTATTCGTTGGTTTGTTTATTTTCTCCTTGTTTTATTTATTCGAGCATCCTTATTTTGATATAACATTTATTCAATCTAGTCGTATATACATATAATATGTTGTTGTGTAGTACGGTAGGGATAATTGATTGATTGATTTTGCCAGGAAGAGTAGAGTAATTTTTTCTCTTTTTTTGCACGAAAAAAAAGTCTAAAAATACATGGCACGTTGGAGGACAATAAAATGTGGTTTGGTTCAGTGAATGGTTCAGGCTCCATCAGGCTTTTCTGAGTTCACAAACTAATA
Organism: Lepidocyrtoides sp. E14; assembly: GCA_027743805.1. Taxonomy (NCBI): domain Eukaryota; kingdom Metazoa; phylum Arthropoda; class Collembola; order Entomobryomorpha; family Entomobryidae; genus Lepidocyrtoides; species Lepidocyrtoides sp. E14. The sequence goes on along the minus strand of JAHZMZ010003691.1, from coordinate 8,675 downwards.
TCATGAGATGGGAGCGTTTTACGTATGTAGTAGTAACGTAGTACAAAATACTAAATGCTACGTGTTGTGTACTTGATGTGTACATTGATTTCTTGTGACGTGACTTTTTTTCCGAGAGAGGATATATATGGCGGTATGAATGGAGAAGTGGGATTAAGGATTAACCCTGTTTTCCATTTTCCGATCCGTGCTCACTTTTTTAGCTTGTCCGAAAAGAGAAAGGTTTACTAGGAACGGGGGAGAAAAAAAAGAGGAAAAAGCAAATAGATCTCTCTTAGTTGCTGATGGTATGGTAAGAGAGAGAGAAAAAAAAGAAAGGATCCCTTCATGGTTGCATGGGCAGCAAATGTTTTTTTTTCTCTGCATTTTTTTCTCTCATTGGAATGGCATGCGACGGTCTTGCAATGTAAAGTAGCCTAGTATTGCCATGAGCGTGATCATCATCGTCGTCCTCCCTTACTATCACAGCAGATCACATAAGGTCCCAAACGAAAAGAAGCCAGAAAGGCAAAACCACAGGAAGCAGCCAGCCGGCGGTATGTAAGAAGAAGAAAAGAGAAAAAAAATATAAAAAAGTAAAAATATGTGGATATAAAAAAAGTCGGAACATTTCAAACTTGTCTCGGCTATCTCTTCAATCTCGGTAGAATGACACTTTTATTTCGTATTTTGTTGTTGATAATAATAATATTATACTTTTATCCAAGCAACAACAAAGAAACCAAATGGAAGAGTTAGTCAGTCCCACACAGCTTTTGTGTATCTGGCTAGACTTGAATTTACTTCTTGCATTTTGCTTCCTTCCTAGCTTTGACTTGAAGACGACTTTAATATGGATCTGTCTTTGGAGAAAATGCGAAGAGAAAAGCTGAGAACAAAGAAGAATAAGAAAGAAACTTTTTTTTGGGGGGAATTCTTTGTCCTTTTTCATTCCGCATTCATTTTTTGTTCTCTTAAGGTCATTTTGCTACCATCACGACTTATATATGCCACACTGTAAAAGCAGAATGTGCAGTAGCACTTATGCACACTTTATTCCTCAACCAGATTTTCGCTCATGTGTCGTGTCAGGATATCGTCGTCATCATCATCATCAACTTCATCCTCGTCACGATCATCTTGTTACTCAAAATGGCCTGTTTTCTTTCGGCATATTTCAGCCCACTACCAGCATTTTCTCCGCCTCAAAAAGGAAAAAAAAGTTTCTTTTTCTGTTTTCTCATCCTTACAGCGGTTTTCGATGAACCGAAATGAAATACATAATGCAAATCATATCATCATCGTTTTCGTTCTCTCGTGTTCTTCTTTTTCTCTTTATTCTTTTCCACATGGAACTCTAGAGCAGCCGCATCCTTCATGTTGTCCTGTCCTGAAAGTGGTACGCAAAAAGAGTATTTACAAGCTATATGATCAGATAAAGTTTGGTTGAGTAATAATAATAACCAAGTTCGGCAGAGAGTACTCGGTGACGTCGGGTGCATGTGAGAATGAGAAGGGCACCGAAAAAAAAAATGTTGGACATACAGACAGGCAAATAGAAAAAAAATGAGTAGATAGCTCACGTCCGTACGAGTGCTTTTTTTTGCTCAGGGAAAATTGATGAAACTCTTTATAAACACGAGAGCTTATTTAATTCTTATGTGTACATGCCTTGACTTGATCACCACTATAGCTTTTTACTACGTCGTGTGATGATGGGATGTAGATGACTATAATCATTTTTGCTACAAAAAAACTCGGAAAAGGAAAAAAAGGATGCAAAAGAAAAGATGACAAAATGTACATACCTTAAAGTATATTGCGCTTACAAAGCATATTATTATAGACATGTAGAGCAGAGTATACGATGACTTGACTTCTTTTGTTACGTCGATTATAATGTTATCTCCTCTTGTCTCTATCCCTCTCTCTCTCTTACACACACACACACACAGACTCTCTCTCTCTCTTGCTGTTTTTGAATGAATTCTTTAACGGTTGAGGAACGCCACTTTTACAGCAATAATATTAACCAAGTTACAAAACAAGATGAAGACATTTGCATTATTAGTATAGTCGTTTTTTCCTTTTTCTACCATGTAGGCAAATATCTATGGATACTGTAGTACTACAGTTTGCTCACACAAGCGTATCTGTACTACAACAATTTCAAATAGAAAATTGAATATTATATGCCATCATCAAAAAAGGATGATGAGGATCATCATCATAATCATCGTCATGTAGAAAAGTATGACGACTTTGTCGACAACTTGTCCTTCCTCATTTTCTGGGACAGCGACAGTCAACAGAGCAAACCATGCTGCTACTACTACTACTACTTCAGTTTCTATTCTTTTCTGCTGTTTCCAAAAAATACGATGCCGTACTTGTGTTTCGTAGCAGGAGCAGGCAGCAGCAGCTTATATATGTATAGGAAAGTTGAAAAGCAGACATGATGAAAAAAAGAAGGAGAAACACAGGAAACCAGAAAAGTTATGTACGAAGCAACGCCAGCAAAGAAATACGACGCGAGAAATGGTGGTGCGGAGGAAGTAAAGATGAAGCAAAAAAGGCTTTTTTGTGTCTCCGCTCTCTCTCTCTCTCCGTCTGTCTTTCGGTGCACACATTGGGAATAAAACAAGGCTTTTATTTAAACCAAGGAAATTCATCTGCTGCTGCTGCTGCTGTAAGTACCACAACGAATGGCGTGCACACACACGCTGTAAAAAGTAAGTTAGTAAGTGTGAGCAGGATGATATGATATGACGATAAAAGCAACAGCAGCAGATACAAAACACGAGGAGAAGAGAGAGAGAGAGAGAGAAAAAAAGAAAGAAAAAGACGAGACAAAGTACATGATGCACTATTACAGCTACTACTACTGATGATGATGAGCCATAAGCATTTTCTTTTTTACTATTTGTATGCATGTACTTAAGTATATGTATATGCTTACATAATGTTTTTTTTCCTATTTTTTATCTTCTCTGAATTTCATGATGAGTTTTTCAAGCACAGATTTTCAGTGCTTAACATGACATAGAGGAGGAAGGATGTCGTGTGTGTGCACAACAACAGAACAAGCAAGACATTTCAGTACTACTACTACTAACGGCAAGCACGAGCGGCAGATATTATCAAAATAATAATAATAATAATAAATACATAATATTATTCGCGTGTTGTTCTTCTCGTCTTCTCATAACAATAGTGATTATCGTCATCATCGTTTTATTATTGCAGCATAACTTTACATAAATATATATAAAAAAGAGGAGAAAGCGGTGTATACATACTCAGTAGTAGTAATTGCAGTTCACGAGGTAGAAAAATAGGAAAGGTCGCTGTTTTTTTTTGTTTTTCGTCGTTGTCATATATTCGTCGTCGTCAATAAAAATACTTTTTCCCCATTTCTCTTTGCTAAATCTCTTCTTCTCTGACTGTATAAACGACATTAATCATACGTTATTGTTGTTGTATCTTCCCTGGAAGAAAAAGACTGAAAGAAAGAAGAAGATTTTGTAGGAATTTTGAAGGAGGGAAAAAGGAACACTTTGGGGAAAAAAAAGAAGAAGAAAAAGAAATCGCTAGCTTTTTTTGGCAAAAATATATAAATTTATGGAAAAAAGTACATTTTTTATGATTGTATAAGGAACGCAGTCACGTCTCTCGTCATTGTGTAAAAAGTAGTAGTAAGGATAAAAAAAAAATCATTTTAGTCAGTGCGGAGAAAACGCAACGTACAGAATAAAAAAGTATTTGGCACATGCATAAATAATATGCACAGTTTATAGTGTGGTTTTCACTGAGCACCGCGGTCTGGACATAAAATAAGCAAGTGGAGAAAAATACGTCGTAAAATTATGCGGTGCTTATATTAAGCTATATACAGCCACAATAACAATAGTAATTGCTGCTATACTGCGCAGTAAATATAATCGTAATAATATTATCTGTTGATAACCAAAGTATCTGTGATTGTCTCGAAAAGAAAAAAAAACGTTATTTTTTTCTGCTTATATAATTCTATAAGCGAATATATACTCATATAAAAATAATAATAATAATTGCATTGCATAAACCGACAAAAAAGTGCTCATATGTGATTTTTGTTAAACGGAAAAAAATGGAATAAGAAAAGATATAAAATCGTTAAAAATACCAGGCCATCTCGAGTGTCATCTCTGCATTGAAAAAACAAGTGCGTACACGCATCACTGCTGTGAAAGGACTTGATCCGTATGAGTCTGTTGCGGTGATCACAAGGCCCAAGAAAATGGACGTGACCCAAATGGAGGGTATAGGGGTCAAGAGTAAGGGAGGAAATGGTGGTGGTGGTGGAGGAGGAAGTGGTGGTGGATTTACATCAAATTTAACTACAATGGAGCAATCACTTCGCTCCAGCTATGCAGATATTGCATTTGGACGTAACAGTCCTTGTCCAGGGATTTCTGGAACGTTGCCGGGAGAGGAGGCACGAGAGCGGGAGCAAGGAGATTTGGAGGAGCAATTTACTCGGTTGGAAAATCCGTTATTGCGAGGAGATGGAGCAGGAGTAGGAGAGGTATTTACTGCGGATACGGTGGAAAGTGGGAATGCAGTTGGTAGTGTTGGAATAGCTGAGAGCAGGCCATCAAGGCCAATTAGGCAAAATAAGCAGCATCAGCAGGAATCTCAAAAATTTAGCAAGCAGCAAGCACCAGGAATGATGATGACTGCTTCTGCATATGATCAAGAGAAAAGTCGACCTACTGCCCGGAGAAAGAGGAGACCATATGAAGGATCCAAGTCTGCGCGTGGACTACTTTTACGGGATACTCCAAAAGAACAGCAGCAGCATTACCAAAGCGGCAGTGGAGGTGGAAGTTACTCAGCGGCACCCGAAAGACCAGTCAGTTGTAGTCCAACGAGGAGAGTGAAAGGTGGAGAATCCAGTTGTTCGGTGGTGGTGACAGGTGACGGACCTGTACCCAGACCAAGCTCAGTTGACCTCATTGCAATGGACGATAGTGCTATTGGAATGAGTAACAATAAATTGGAAAGTAGTCGATCAATCAGCTCATCACTTTGGAGTAACGATGGACGATGTCCTAGCTACGCGGAAGTTTTTTTTGGAGGAGGTGGTGGTGGGGGACAGCACTCTACTTCTAGATCGTTAGACTCGCTAAGTAATGTGGAACAAATGCCAGAGGATAATGTACCTGTTCAGTTGGTCTCTCCTGACGAGGAAGCATCAGCAGCTTTCGGAGAACCAACTGCCGAGTTGCTCAAACAGCAGGTTGCGGAAATTGTGACTTTTGTGGAGGAAGCGAGCTCTCAGTTGGCAAGAGACGAAGAATTAATGGAACAACAAGGGGGCATGGTGGGTGTTATTCCACAAGACATGGCTTGTCAATTTACAATGCAGCAGCAATATGAACAACCCCAGCAACATAATCAAATGTCGCAAGTTTGCCCAATGGAGCTGCAGCAAGAGATTTCTCACATGACCCCAACACAAATGGAACTTCACGGGGGTCACCTTCAAGAACAGTTGCATGGAATGCATAATATGGACAGCTTGATTCAAGACTTTAACAGCGAAATGCAAGCGGCGGTTTATGAACAGCAAGAAAAACAAAGCCCTTCACCGCAGCTTATTCAGCAACATCATCATCATCATCAACAACAACAACCCACTCCCCCATCTCAACAAAGCCCTCCACCCCAGCAGTTTCGTCATCATCATCATCATCATCACCAACAGCAACCCACTCCCCCATCACAAGAAAGCCCTTCGCCACAGCATATTCGACACCAACAGCAGCAGCAGCAACAGAGTAGTCCCCCACCTCAACAAATTCAGCAGCAGTATCAACCTCCTCCCCCATCTCAAGAGGACTCTACATCCAAATTGTCTTACGCCTCAATTCTTGCAGTGAATATGCCTGAAAAGCCGTTAGAAATGGAGGAACAATCTACACGGAGCAACCGTCGAAAAAGGGCTCCATCCCCTCCATTTTATACGGAGGGGCATTCCGAGCCCATAATCCTGCTCCATCATAGTGAACCCGGCGATGCAGCTCAAGATACGGAAGGGGACGTGAGGGAAAGTACACTGGATAGTGAAATCGTTTTTAAGCATCCAACAATTCCCGGGCTCATTTTCAAGAAAGAGTCCGCCAATCTCCTGGCCCCCTCTCCGATGCCGAGACGGAGACGTAGGAGAAGTGGCAGGAGTAGGAGTAAATCACTGCATACAAGTGAGGCAGATGATGATTCAGACGACGAAGAAAGCAAAATGGGTACATTAGCTGGACCAACTGACCCACAAAATGAAGAAGAATCCTCATTGCCAGTAGCTCAGGGTGGAAAACCTACAAGACCATCACGAAAGCGTAAAACAAAAGCGAAACAGCTTCAAAAAGCAGTTTCAGAGTCAAATCTCCCCCAATCCCCCCATCATCAATATCATCACGAACCCCCAACACATGACAATTCAGTAGACGACATTGAAATACCTGATGAACTTGCGTACGGGGAAGATGCAGAAAATTCCGAGTCAAAATCTTGTGACGTTGGTTACGCAAGTGGTAGTGGTGGACCTACTACTATCGCCACTCAACCGTCCGAAGACTTGACCAGGGATTTATCCCGAGCGAGATCTGAAACACCAAGTGAAATTACCCGAGAAGGATTTGCGGATGTTGAAACGGATGCAGCACCAATATCAGAAATGTCCTCTAGTCACCAGAAAGCTGTGCACAAAAAGAAAAAGAAACCAAAAAAGAAACTACCGCATGAGGAAGAGGATGAGATTGAACGAGCACTTCGGGATATAGAGAAGATGGAACAACAGCAAGGCAGGAAGCAACCTACTACTTCTGTTGGAACTGGAGCAGCAGCAGCACCAGCCAGTCTCTACAAGGGCGCTAGCCTTGATACAGCACCGTCTTTTGACGACTCTGAAATGTCATACGGAAAAGTAGAAATGCCAGGAGAAAGTGGCCCGGCACCAGTACCAGAAGAAATTTTGGCAGAGTCTTCGCAAGTTCAGCTGCAAGAAGATCCAAAGCCAGAGAGAAGACAGCGAAAAAGCAAGAAAAAACAACAACAACGGGAAATGCTAGAGGAAACTGGCGGCAGTAGTTTGGATATAGCCACGGGAGAAAGTTCACCACATTCTGCTAGTGGTGGCACTGTTGTTGTAGAGCATGTGGATGTCCTATCGGAAGCGTTATTGGAGACATACGAGAAATTGGATAGCGGATCCACAACTACCAGACAAGCTGCTCCTTGTACAATGCCAGAAGAGCTATTGACAGCAGAGTTGGGTAGTACACAACAACAGCAGCAGCAAATTGATTTTAATGAAGAGCAAGCTGCTGTGGCTACTGCACCTGTGGCTACAAAACGAACAAGGAAGAATAAAAAGGGAGATAAAAAAGGGAAAGTTGATGAATCAGCAACTGTAGCAGTATCAAGTGGCATTGCCGTAGAGAACGAAACACTACCTGAAGCAGCAGTTGTTGTAGATGATCAAGAGGACAAGAAAGAAAAACTGGAAGAAACGAAGGAGCAAGTCGAGAAGCTATTAATTGAACCCGCAACTTCTAGTACCACTGCTGATATTGAGGGCAGAGAAAAGGAGAATGCTCTACTAATTACTTTGGTAGAAGACGACCAACAATTAAAAAATGTGGGCATTACTACTACTAGTACTACTGCTGCTGGTGTTATAGGAGAACCGGAAATTGGATACCAACTTTCCAAGTCGGAGAGGCTTGATGAGTTCCCTATGACGGTGATTAGTCCAGAACCGCAGAAGGATGCTATTATTAATAGTAATATTGTGGATGATACTCCTAGCTCTGCAATGGAGGAGCAGACCAAAAACGAGCCTGTTAATGAGACTGAATCTGTTACTACCACTGCTGCGGTGGCAATAATTAAAACACCGGAACAAGCGAGTAATCAGGACAGCGAGCAGCAGCAACAAAAACCTCCAAAGAGGAAAAAGAGGAAGTCGAAAAAGTCTGAAAGTGAAAGCATTGATGAATGTGTGCCATTACCGTCGCCATCAACCGAGGTAGCTTCTTCTAGTAGTCAGCCAGTAGTAGTAGTAGAGATGCCAACTTTGGTGGAGAAACAGCCTGAAGCTCATTCCCTCCCGGTAGAAAAAGAGCAGCCCAAACAAGCTCAAACATTTGGATTAGTGAAAGGCGATGATCATTTATTTGATGCTTGGATGGATGACGACGTTTGTCCTATTGAGGATGACTTTGAGGAAAGTCAACCACCCAAAAGTACACCAACTGAAGCATCTTCTTTTATACAAGCAACACCTGAGGTTGTAACCCCTGCCATCCCAGTTGAGAAGGAGCAACCCAAGCAGACTGAAACATTTGGGTTAGTGAAAGGAGATGATCATTTATTTGACGCTTGGATGGACGATGATATTTGTCCAATTGAGGATGACTTTGAGGAAAGTCAAGCAGTGCAAAAACCTACTGAAACTTTGGTGGAGACAGTAGAGGAACATATCCTACCTTCTGAACCTATTGTTGCTCCAGTAGCAGAAGAATCCCAAGAAAAGGGACAACAAACTGAACGTGTTTCTGAACCTGTTCTGGAGGAACCCGCTGCTCCAATTGCACCACCAAAGTTTGGTTTGCTGAAATCTAAAGACTTTGACGATTTATTTGACGATTTCT
>JAHZMZ010003690.1:0-25466 GCA_027743805.1 Lepidocyrtoides sp. E14 | reverse complement strand
CGTAGATATAGCTGGAGAGTGAAATGTGATAAGAAAGAAAGACGCTTGGTCAAGAAAATGAATGAAAATGAAAAACTCGGTCGTCAATAAAGTACGCCGTTGTATCTTTTTTGACATCATCCGGCCCTCTTGGCACTTAAGTTCAATCATTTCTTCAATTCTGCCATATTAATAATAATGGATATGTTCATGTTACAGCATTCAAAAAGAGTGTGGATACCTACGGTTTTCCGCAATGTCTGTGATATTCATTTGGGATCACAGTTTCCGGACTCCAATATCTAAACCGGATAAAGCTAGCCATATTAATCTAAACATTTCCGAAGGAAATACATCACAAGGAAAGAAAAAAAAGTACATGTGCCACAAAAATACTGAAAGCAAAACTGACTTTTCATTAGTAACAGTAGCGCGTTCTCATTTTTTCAACGTAGTTTTATCCATGTTGTCTTCATAGATACTGTGTAAAACTGATAGTAGCAGTATAAAAGGTACATATACACTTGGAAAGCAGTGTCCTGTATCTGACCATCTATCTTTTATCCTTTTGAACCCAAAGCCAAGTCAAAGTCCGAGTTACCAAAGAAGAACAAGCCCGACATCATTTTATCGTGAACCGAGAAAGTCCCTTGTGCCAAACAACAGTCAGCTACACGTACACTAATCAGATTGCGCAACGTCAGCATAAACGGCGACAAGTGAAGGTACAAAGAAAGTGGGCAGAATTGTTTTTGTCATTCTCATGTTGGCTACACCATACAAATATATAAGCACACAGGTATGCAAATTGGCATAGGAACAAAAAGTAATCATACACAAATATAGGTAAGTACACAGATTTTAGTGTGTCAGCAGTGTGAACAAGACAAATAAACAATCGAATGTACTACTTTCCCACAGACTCAACTAAGATTACCATTTTGGTGGATTCTTTTTTTTAGGTTGTTTCGTTCAAAAAGGTAATATCAAATCATCCACTCCAACGAAAATTGAGAAGGATTTTTACAATAAATTTTTCCTAATATCAAACTCGTCAAACTTTCACTTTTATTTTAATATTCGATATTGCTCCTTCTAATGCAATTTCTCTCTCCCTGTTATTCAATGTGTCGCCGGAATAAACTTGTTGCCAAAAAGTGCGTAATTCTGAAAGTGTACAGATAACATGTGTGCCAGAGTGTGTGTCAGTGACAGCAAGAAAACTGAAAGTGAGAGAAAAAGATGAAAAGTTTTCTCACTTATTTTGAATATAAAAGAGTTCTATTATTATTATTGTTATTACCATATTAGAAACATACAATAATATCAAAAAACATATATATTTATTATATTATTGTGAAACTAGTGACTAGACACGCACAAATGCGAGAAGTGCGAAAAAAGATGAGACTCGATGAGATTTTCCTGCTGAGTTAGGATTGAATCCAATCCATTCCACGAATCCCAAAGAAGCGTTGCAAAAAAAGTAGACAAGGAAAGAAGAAAAAGAAGAAAAAAGTAAGTTAAGTATACTTTAGTATGTACATATATTAATATTATTATACCATCATCATTTTAATATCCAAACGCTACTACTACTACTCTACTATACTTGCTTCTGTTTTCTCTGTACAATATGCTAGGGACTGAAACTAGTAAAATTTTATCAATATTACATTACGAGTTGCTATTGTAGTACTCCACGCCAGTGAGTAAAGAAAAGTTCGATTGTACCACTACCACCACCACTACCATCCACTATCCCTCGCTCTTGGCGTCTTCTTTTTTTTCTTTGGTTAAGTGCAAGTCAATAAAAATGTGCGCTGCTGGTGGAAAATAAGAAGAGAAAGAGGAGAGAAAATCGAACATGATTTAAAGAAAATATCGGCATCATCATCATAAAGCCAGCCTGTCTCCTAAAGGAACAGACGACCAGCTTGAGGAAAAGAAGAAAAATAAACTTTCTGCTGATTCTTCCTACATTGTTCGCTTCTTCTCTTCGACCTTACAATTTTTCTCTGGGTGAAGAGCACGTACATCGGGCTACATACCAAGAAAGCATTATTATTATGATCATCAGACAATAGTGACACAAGGGACACACCATCATCATCACTATCAACATCACAAAGTTATTATACTTTTCCAAGTGTAGAACATATTATTTCTACAAAGAATAAAATGTGAGAAACTCATTCATCATTCGAAAGCTACGCAGAGAAGCGAAAAGTGTGAGAAAATATCTTTTCTGACCTTGTGCCCTGCTTGATTGAACACTTGCGTGAGTAAAACATAGAGAGAGGGAATGTGTGTGTGAATTTTATATGATAGTGGTGAATGACATAATAATATTTTTGTACCTAAAAATTGCGTTACCATAATATTTGTGCCTTTTTTTGATAGTGTGAACAATGTTGACTTTTATAAGAATGACGCTAACTAAACATGTGAAAAGCACACGACTATTACTACAAATGCCGGACTATGGTGGAGTCACAGTACTATTAGTAATACTGTCATTATAGTGAAGTGCTTAGAATACAAAAACATTTGTCATCAAATTAAACAAACAATATACTTCCATTCTTATTAAACTTTTTGTGCGTTGCAGTTGACTCGAAAGACAAGCTAAAAAAATACCGAGAAAGTAATAAGTTTACATTCTTTTACTTTCTCTTTCAGAAATATTGAAAAGAAGAAATAAACGCCCTTGGAAGTGACATTCAAAAAAAAGTTCTTGAAAACTTGCTCCATTAAAATATTTTTTGCCTAAAAATTCAAACTGATTGGCTTCTATCCTAAAAAAAAGTCTTCTTACCATCGACAACGAGCTATAGAGAAGGAAAATTTTCTCCCCTTTTCATTCATTCGTCTTGTGAATCTCTTAAAATTTTTCTCTAAGAAAAAAATCCCAGAACTAAATCTGTTGTGACAAAATGACGAGGAAATTTGTGTCTAGCGGAGCACACTTTTGTGCAGTCATTGCCACCATGAATCTTGTCCTCATGGCTGCCATCGCTAATGACGGTAAGATTTCCCTTTTTTATATATATTTTGTCTATAATTTTCAGGAGGCACCCCATTTTCAGGAATCTCAGAAGCAGCATTGCATCGTTTACCAAAAACGTATATATGCACCAGACCAGACAGAACCCTCTGAATGATAAAAAATAATGGGAAAACGGTCTTTTCTGTTTCGTTCAGACAACTGTAGTAATGACAGTTTGCATATTATAAAAGGAATGGTTATGTCATGCCATGGTGTTGGTTTATTTTATTTTTTTCCCTAAAATATAATTTATGTTTATAAGCGCTTGTTGTTTCTACCAAAAGAAGAGCAACCAGTTTTGCATTTTCAGAGCAAAGGACTTAATGACCTTTTCAACTTTTTTTTGGTTTGTTAGATTCACACATAAACATAAAATATTATCATATAATTATAGACATTACTTGTATTACTACAATATATGTCTGACTCTCATGAAAAAATAGGAAATTGTACCCAAGTACCCATTTCAATGCATTTATCATCGTATAAGAAGAAACATATGCTCAGTGAGATGTGCATTAACAATGACGTGAGCTTTTTACTCATCTCTCCTTCAACTATCTCCTGCCTTGTTTGGGTCGCTGCTCCTTTTTTTTCCATGCCATGCCATTTTCTTCTTTTTTTGGCCGGTCGTTGCAAGTGAATGCCTTTGAATTTCAGGCTTCGTTTGGTCCTCGTCTCGTCACTGACATGATCATGATGATGATGATGATAAGGATGACGGCTGTGCTCCCCTTCTACAGTTTTTTTGGCAGCAGTGTCGTTACACAATTTTATGCACAACTCTCTTCGTTGTTACTGCTATTCCTTTTTTTGAATGTTTGGTCGGTTTGGCTGGTGGTGTTGGTGGCAGTATTTGTTTAATACATATGCTGTTGACAACATCAAGTCTACTTGTTTCTTTAGGCCTTTATTTTACTGCTTTCTCTATGTTTTCTTTTTGTAGTAGTAAAGCTTCCTTTGAAGTGAGAGGTATTATATACACGAATGAATGAATACAATATAAATGTAAAAGAGATTCGAAATGGTATAGCTGTTTAGCTTGATGGTATGTGGTTATGGAGGAAAATGATACCAATCTCGAAGCAAAATACTACCAGGAAAAATGAGAAGGAACGGATAGGATATGTTTTCAAGATAAGTTGAATGTGAAGTCAGGTTGATATGATACACAAAATGAACCTTTAGATTAGTGACACGTGCCAAAAAGGAAGAGAAAAAAAACAGAATTTCACCAAGATGTAGTAAATATTATATAAATACAATGTGGGATGATGGAAAATGGAAGCTAACCGTGAAATAGAAAGGGCTAAGGTAAGGCTGTTTGTTTAAAAAATTAACTTTACTAAAATTGTACTCATGGTGAAAAATGTTCATATTAATTTCTGTAAAAAAAATAATAGAGCCTAGCTTCATACCCAAAATACTACACATTGTTGGAAGTACAAGCAAACTCCAGCATTGTATCCGTTCTCTCATTCTGACATGATACTTTACGAGTTGGGATCTGTTCCGTGACAGTAAATAATACTTAAAATGGAACATGAAATGACCATGAGATGAAGAAAATAGCTATAATAAAAAAACTATGGTAAGCAAAGCGACCTAAACAAGTCCGGAACAAATCTCCTGGTAAAGGAATAATGCAAAGGGAAAAATAAACGAGACCATTGCATTGCCATTGTTTTTTTCTTCAGTTGTTGCCGTTATATATAAAAAAACATGAATTATTTCTACACTACAGCAACAATCATTATTACATTGAACTGAACTACTGTATATGTATTATACATATACCTATTTGCTCAAAGGGAACAACACTGTGAATGAAATTCCAGCAGCAAGAAGAGCAGAAGACTAACTCTTATTTATCTTATTATTGCAGTAATACCAGAAATGTATTTACGAGTTGGGATCTGTTCCGTGACAGTAAATAATACTTAAAATGGAACATGAAATGACCATGAGATGAGGAAAATAGCTATAATAAAAAAACTATGGTAAGCAAAGCGACCTAAACAAGTCCGGAACAAATCTCCTGGTAAAAGAGTAATGCAAAGGAAAAAATAAACGAGACCATTGCATTGCCATTGTTTTTTTCTTCAGTTGTTACCGTTATATATAAAAAACATGAATTATTTCTACACTACAGCAACAATCATTATTACATTGAACTGAACTACTGTATATGTATTTGCTCAAAGGGAACAACACTGTGAATGAAATTCCAGCAGCAAGAAGAGCAGAAGACTAACTCTTATTTATCTTATTATTGCAGTAATACCAGAAATGTATTATGCATTTTGTTATTGTTGTCTCAGATATACTCTGACGACAAATGCTTCACATTTCACGTACAACTTGCCATTTACACACAATCCATGTTAAAAAAAGTAACAGAAGCATAATAATAACGCACTGCACATAGCAAGATAATAAATACAGTGAACCTTTCACTTTCCTGTCACAGAAAGTACAAACGAGACAAGCAGACGCAACGAGTGCGTTTGCTGTTTATTTTTTATGATTCCATTTATTTGTCGCTAGAAGAGACTAGGAGCGACGAAAGAGAGAATAAATGTGAGCTCACTTTCCCTTTTATTTTTTTTCTCTCTCTACTTTGCACTACTATATACACATCTGTCGCTAGTAATGTTGTATGTAGGTGCGTAAATATGACGGGAAATATAACAAGTAGTTGCAATAAATAACGTATTTATGCTTCTTTCTCTTTTATGTCCCTGTCTCGCTCACTCTTGCTCTTTGCTGTTATTCACCAGAGAGACGAAAAAGGATGACGACGACAACAGCAGCAATGACAAAATTTTCCCACTTACGTTATTTGTGCAACTGAATGCTAAATTATGATTGTGATGCGATGCTACTGCTGCTGTTGCTGTCTAGCTCATTCATTGAATTGGAATGAAATGCGAGCATCAACAAGACCGAGAGAGAAAAGACAGATGTGAGTGCATTTGATTTCCTTGTTTTTCCAAGCTGGCACCCACCAACATGCACACAGTGTCTCGCTACTTTTGTAACTCATCCTACCCATTATCCTCTGAAAAGAAAAGCAAATTCACTTCTCTTTCCATGTAACGCACACAGAAGAGGAAAAATAACAAGGAGAAAGTCTGGCAAAATGAATGGAGAGTTGGAAAATGAATTGTGTTGTTGCTGCATTCAGTCTTTTGTTTTCGTTTTACAAACACAACGCACAAGACTTTCATCATTATCACCGTGGCGCGGCGTGGCATCCCCCTGTGGGGTATTCTTTACATATCTTGTTTTTCTTCTATTTTCTCTCTATAGTAAGAAACTGTACTGCACACTTTACAACTGCTTGCTTCCTGCATATCATTGTTTAAATTTTACTGGGTTTTGGTGTGTTTTTATTTGAACAGAATGAACACAGCGTGAATGTTTATTATGCAGTTTTTTTGGGTAGCCTTTGCTTAAAATGCGTGAATAACGCTGCTTGTTGCACCAATTATGATGAAACGCTAAAACAAACAGAGATGGAGATGAAAGGTATGGAGCTCAAGACCTTCCCCTTTCTGTTATTTCAAGATACGTGGCATAATATAAACTCATTTGATCTTGTATTGTACTAAGGGTGTAAATGATGATAAAGTGATCCGGTTGGATAAATTGAGTTTCAAGTTTTTTTGAAGAAAAAGACTGACTCTGTTGAATTACCTTCCCCTCTGTTTAAACAATGGGGCGGTTGACATAGCAATATTTATTCCCTGCCCCTGTACATATCTTTTTGTACTTCTGTCATTTCTTTTACACGCTTTGAGGATATAATTTCATTTTGAAGCGGCAAGATAGTACTGACTGATCAACCTCTAACTTTCTTTCATCTCTGGCGATTGAGAGATGTATATTAACAAACTTTGTTTGCATTGAAGAGAATAATGAGCATTAAAATGACAAATAATCTTGAACAGCTAGTTGAAATGATCCTTCGAACTTATAATTTCCGTGTTTCATTTATTACTCAATTACAAATATAATAGATTTACAAAGTACAGCACATAAAATGTACTGTGTTGAGTTGAGTTGCTTTAATTGGGGAAATCAAATGGACTTTCATTCCAGTAATAATGGCAGCGCAGCGCAGCGCAACCCGAGTACTGTAACGTATCAATCAGAATTGAACTAAAAGATTGTTTGATAAATGATTTCAGTGAAATAATAAAATTTCAATATCAAATTGTACATTTGTAGTCATTTAACACCTGCATTTAAAAAAAATTAAATTTGGTCCAATCTTGGCATAATAGGTATTATGGACGCCTGTGGTCGTGGTGAACGTTATTACTGGACAAGTACAAATTTTACAATGTAGGCCTGTTACTTGTAGAACCAGCTGCACTTGAAGCATTGGATAATGTCTGCTTATATAGATATCACTATTTGTAGTAACTACTTGATCCGGATACTCGAGATGTGCCTGTTGCTAGGGATGATTTGATGAAAGCGAAATGAAAAAATAACAATGTAAGCTCATTGAACTCATCCATTTGCTTTACAAATGCTATATGGAGAAAATGAAATGCTAGAAAAACGTCGATTACGAAGAGACTCGAGAAACATTTCACATTAAATGTATTTACACTGTATTTCCTAAAAAAACTTGTTCATTGTATAATGGGATTTTAAGTGAGCTACAAAAAGGTAATACATGTTGCTACAGGTAGGACGAAGGCAAATAAGTAATTCATGGAAATACAGCTACAGACCGAAAAGAGTAACAACAGAGGCATGTCGGTGAGAATCCTGTGTAATGTATGTGATGCGAAAGTATTTCCCCTCTCTACTAAACTTGTACTTGTGTATACTTCCGTATAGAGTGTAGTTGTTACGAGTCGTATTTCATCATCACGCTCCTTATTCTATTTCTTGTGGAGTAAAACACGGTCCAAATGGTGTGTCGGCTGAGATTACACTGAACTCATCTAGTAATTTTATGTGTATGCCTGGGTGGTAAACCAAGTTGTGTCTTGTATCATTATATAATGAAAGACGAAAGGAAAAAGAAAGTAAAGAGAAAAGCGGCTTTGCTCTCTATCCTGCTGCATTCTCATCCTATTTTTGTACAGACGCTTATTTCCAAACATTAGAGAAGAGATGATGATATAGGAAGAGGAAAGACGTCTAGAGGTATTTTGAGTGCTCAAGAAAGACAAGACGAGAGATATATTAATAACGGAAAAGTGAACCGGTTACTCATCACGTTTTAGCGGCTCTCTTTCTCTGTCTGTGTGTGTGTGTGGGAGAAGTGAAATGATGACGGGAGTGAATCCCCTGTTTTTTCTCAGGGCAAGGAGCAGAACTTTGCAAGGGTAGTGCGGAGGAATGCACTTTGTCTAAGAGACGTTGGAACAAGGAGAAAGAAAGATAATACGTAATGGTGATGGTGTAACTATACCTATAAAACTTTTTAGTTGTCAGCAGACAGGCATATAAGAAGCAAAGGAAAAACGATGGAAAGAGGAAATGAAAGCATCCGACAGCATCTTTTTCTCCTTTTCCTTTCTGCAGTACTCCATCCAATAGTGAAAGCGCAAGTAGCAGATGATGTACACGGTTGTAGAAAACAGTGCCGGTGATGGTGGTGGTGGCGGAAAACTCCCACCTCCCTCCACACGTGGAGCAGTGAGTGTAAGTTGTTGGTACGTTAGTTGAAACCTGAAAAAGATCAGTGTAGAGTAAAAAGAGGAGGAAGAAGTGGCGAAAAAAGTGTAGGCATACATCAGGAAGAAGAAGAAGAGAGCACGGTAAAAAGAAAAGATTCTTGAGGCAATGCCAGCAGATACATCAGTTGTTCAGGAGGAAAAAAAGTGAGAAAGACTATGAGTAAAAAAAGGACCATGCAAGACTTGTATTGATACGTAGAGAAGCAACATTACTTATTGCCATTGTAGAAGTAAAGAAACAAGGGAATATTTTTTCTCATGTGTCTACTCGAGAGAATTTGTAGAGTTCACTTGCCTTTTTGTGATCACGATGATGATGATGATGATGATACTTGTAGTGGTCATGTTATGCTTGTTGGTCTGGTGGCGATGGTTGATTTTCTTTTCTGGTGCACTCATATGAATCCTGCTGTAGCAAAAAACAAATAAGCGTATGTATACATTTTATACATACATATTTATATGCTTATAGTGTAGTACAGTTTTACAATATCATCATCGCCATGATCACTGCAAGACAAAACCAGTAGAGAATTTTCTTCCTCTGTTTTTTATATCACATCTTGTTTCCTATTCTTTTCTCGAGTTTTTACATCAAGTCAACTTAAAATGTATATTGATATAGTGATATTATTACGGAAGAGTACAAAGGCAGAAATGGTTTTGTCTGTTGCATTGGTATTTGGGTGTCTTCCGTTTTCCCCTACTTTTTTTATTATTGTATTTATTGGTAATAGCATATATGCATTGTGTATACTTGGTTCATGGATAAAATCGGAGAAGAAATTCAGTGATATTTGATTCGAGTCAGGAATTTATCATGTCAAAATATCAAGGATCAAATGAAAGAAAAAAAGAAGAAGAAACGGAAAAGGATGGATGGATGAGGGAGCAGAACAGAGGAGAAAAGCTGGAGGAGAAAAAAAGTGTGGCTAGCTTTCTTTATGAGTTGACTTGGAGCATTGCGATCTTCCACATAAAAGAAAAAAAAACTTGAAAACAGGAGACTACTGAATATACATATCACATTGCTCAAAGTTACTTTATTTAAAGCAGGAAAAAAGAGAAAACGCAAAAGTAGTAGTAGGAGTCTTATTTAAGCTGAAGGCGTACAAGATGAAGGAAATGGCGAAGGAATTGACTGAACTCTACTAGTCTCTGAAGAAGCAAGGAAGAAAGAAAAGTAAAAATTCACTAGTCCAAAAAGCGGAAAATTTTCGGGAAAAAAAAGAAGAGAATGAGATGGAAAAAAGAAATATATATATGTGTGTGGTTGGTGGTGGGTGGTGATGCGGTGAAAAGTATTTCTCTAGTTTTTTTGCCATTTTCATACTTATAAAAGATCTTACTTGGTTAAGATTAAAAAAGAAGTATGTTCCGTCATTCGAGAAGCAAGCCAAAGCGAAAAAAAAGTCAAAACTTTTTCCTTCTTTCCTGTATGCCTTCTCTTCTTCTTCGATTTCTTTTTTTCCTTAATGATGAATTGGAATTTTTAAGAAGAGTTTGTGCGCTTCTTTTACTACTACTACTACTAGATTTTATTTTTCCTGAAAAATTACGGTGTATCTATCTATCTTTCCGGCTAAAAATAAATTTTAGCTACGTCATACGTTTAATGTGAAACTTGAAAAATCGGAAAAACCAATATGGTACAAAGTTTTTAAAAGCTAACTATTTACAAAAGTGTATAATACTTTTCAGTTCCATACTTCTCTTATTACCACCACTGTGAAAAAGAACGAAAATTTAGAAAGCATACATAAGATTTATTACTTGTTTAGAGTTCCTGTTTTTTATGCAAAACACTTATTGTCAGTTCATTGTACATGCATTGAAATCTAGATTGAAAATTATGAAATCAGTGAGGCAATTCAGCGAAAGCTTACCGATTTCCCTGTGCTCATCCGTTGACCAAAACGACACCCCTGAGATCTTCTAATTCCGCAACCAACTATTGGCATATAATATTTTGTGATGACGTTGAGGCAATCCTTTAGTTTATTGACTTGCAAAGTCAAATTTCAGCTAAAATATCAGACTCCTATCATTGCCCATGACTTCAAGTGACAAGGCAGTTAAAAATACTTTGTTTATTGACGTGTTTATTTACAAAACAATACAATTTTATTATTTACTTACACTTTTTTATTTGATATTGTTTCCTACCTACCCCGCAAACATTGCTATTACGCAAACTTACCTTCAGTAGAATATTCACGTTTGTGAAAATCTCTGATGGATATTTATAGATAGATTCATTCAAAAAAGCTCTGCATACAAAGTTCAAAATGATTTGACCTTTTGCTTGAAAACATAATCTATTTCCTCTAAATAGTGAAGCCATAAATGCGTTGAAATCCGTGTAGGTACACTGCATGTGTGGGTGAAGTTCAACTAGTGTTACAAAATACTTGCCTGTAGGTCGGCATGTAAAGGTTGAGCAATGTTGTTGAATTTTGTATTATTCCACTTGAATATTATGATGGATTGCCAAATGCTGTATATTCCTGAAAAAATGAAAACTTAATACAAGAGGAAATTAATATTTATCAAGTGAAAGGCAAACTCATTCATTTTGAAACACCTTTCTCCTCATAATCATGTCGAAATTTGTGAGAAAAGACTTGTTTCAACACAACAGCGCTTTATAAGAACATACATAAATAAACAAAGCTCATTTGCAATGCGTTCTTCTATTGTTGCCATACTTACCACCACACAAATCTTCTCTCAAATTTTCACTTGATTTTAGATTTTGTTCGTCTGCTCGCTCACAAGTCGGTAGCTGGGAACGAGTTACGCAACTTACTATTACATAATTTAATATCTACACACAGTTTGCTTTATACATCCTACAAATAAGGTAACTTGAGAAGAGTAACAACAGGCATCGACTCAGGAGATGAGATCCTGCCGGATGGATGGATGAATGATGAAGATGAACCGTTTTATTTTTCACCTACGCACACATTTCATTACCATTCTTCTGATGATCATCTCCACACGAATAGCATTTCACTATGGCAAAAAGCCTTGGAAAAGGAATGGAGATTAGAGAAATTGGAAGCGAATGTTTATGTGTAATAATAAATTATTTAACACAAAACTACATGCTAAATTCTATTCTCTATTCTTCGCACAAGCTCTTCTTGTCTGCTGCTATTAGCATACATCTATTAGAAATCCACGTTGTAGTGATAAATATTGAAAGAAGTATTATTATAGGCATTCAGTCAACTGATGATGATGATGATGGCGGTGGTGGTAGGAGACATGCCGCAGGAAAAAGGAAAAGAAGATCGACGTAGAGAGAGAGAGAGAAGCTTATAGAATCTACGTTTTTGTTAAGTTTGACTACCTAGTTATCATAAGCTTGAAAGCCCTTTCTCTGTCGAATGAATAGAATCAAAATTTAGTGGGGAAAAAGTGAAGGAAAAGTTGTCTGTTCCTGGAGGCCTGTACACCACCAACCAAACCAAGCTCCTTGGTTGGCGTTGACTAGTTGCCTTTTTCTATTTATTTACACTTGTTTTAACAAGGATATGAGATGACTTTGCATTTCATACTAGCTCATTTCTTTTTCTTTGTATTTTTACATACCTATCTACACACCAGTAAATTCGTTATATCCGTCTTGCTCAGGATTTTTTTTGTATCCTTTTCCTTTTTTGTTTCTTTCTTTTCTTCAGAAGAATAGGAGGATAAAAGAAGAGAAAGTTGGCCCATCTCATTCTCATTCATTGCCTCACATCAAAACAGACAGGCCATGTCGTCAACTTGGCCAAATAAAGTGCATGGCTCATTCATTCATTCTTTCATCCTTTCATCCATGTTGTATAAATGTACATGTATGTATTAGAAAAAAAATATAAAAAAAGGAAAAAAAAAGTGAAAAGGAGAGAAAAACTTTGACCATTTTCCCTTTTCTTCTTTTTCTCTCTTCATTTCACTTGTTTTTCCTGCACACAGCTCCATACAATAAAGTCAACTTTTTTTTACCTTCTCTATCATCGACCATGCATGTCGTCATGATTTTCTTTTGCTGTATGCAGCAAACCATTGCGAAAGACTTACTTACCTGCCTTGTATAAAAAAAAGTCTAGTATTTATGTAGACTCTTATTGACCTACCTAGTTTTTTTCTTCTCTTTCTCCTGCTGCTTGGTTTATTTGACCATTGAGAAACGGTGTTAGCGAAGGACTTTTTATATTCTTTATCGATATCCCTTTCATTTTCATTGTCGAGCCTTTTTTTCGCCTGGTAAGTGTGTAACGTGTACATGCTAGTAAGACACGTTGGATCAAGCAAAGTAATACGGGAAAAACACAATAATGCGCAAACTTTTTCTATGAAGAATAGAAGAAAAAAGATAAAGCAGTTATGGTACAGTGATGATGGTGACAGTAGTAATGTCTTGAATGTACAAGAAAACAAATAAAAAGAAGAACCCCTTTCGGCATCTCATTCACTTTGTCTGACTGTTTGCCTCTCTTTCTCTGTCGCACGTTCCCTTATTTTCAAAAGAATTTTTTTTTCTTATGAAAGAAAGCAGGACTCGTCAATGAAAAAGGGAATATAATATTGAACATACCGTATTTTCTAAATTTTTAGCCAGGGCTATTACACCTTGGTGGTCTGAGACCTACACATGTTACATTTGTTTATCCATCAAGACTCAATGCGAGTAGCCATCATATCCCACAGAAATGTTTTAATTTAATTATATATAATTATGGACCGACAATAGATGTAGAAATTACGGCAATAATATATTGTTATCCTCGTGTCTTGTTTGGTTTGCTTTCTGGCGCTGATACTTTTGCTGTAATGGCATTATTGGAATTTTTGCTGAGAAAAAAAGGATGACTGACTAAATTGAGTGACGGACTGAGGTGAGATCAATAAGTTAGGGAAAAAGGAAGACGGAGTGAAAGGATATTGTTTTACAATTGGCAAACTCATTCCAATTTTAACCAATACCCTTGTCACTCAAGTCTCAATTTACGCTTTAACTATTGACCTCGCTCCCATTTGGGGTCTGCTGTGCGGCAAAATCATCCGAAACACTTTCTTTCGCGTTTGTTTGACGGTTTATTTATTCAGAATTTTCGACAAATATAATATTATTTACTTGTCTACTACCCATTCAACATGGTGAAATAAAAGGTAAACCAAGTCCATCTTACTGACATAGTATGCCATGATGTGTGATAGTGCACAGTGTAACCTGAAGTTGTTTGCCATTTTTTTATTGCCTTATTACCACCAAAAATGTGTCAAATTTGCCGTATCTTCTTTTTACTCTCAATGATCGTCATCGTTATTTTATTTTTGTGACATGGCATGATTCTCACATCTGTCGGTCTTGTTTAAGACTTTTTAGCTGCACTCCATTTATATGGATCGTTAACAGACAACTTTACATGACTACACATTGCAAGCGAAATAACACGAAATTCCTAAAAATCTACATATGTCTCACACTCAAAATCATAATTCTGACGATAGTTTCTGTGAAGAACGGATTTAAAAAGACAGTAGTACCATTCTTCGTCTGCATTATTTTTCATATTCCCAGAATTTGCGAAATAAACCAACAATATGTACATTATGTATTATTGCCTTTGTCGTCGTGCTAGAAAAACCATAGCTTTTGTTCACTTGGTTTTTTTATTATTTGTTACATAGGCTTATGTAGATGGATACAGGATGCAATCATTTTTTTTCGAACAAACTTCAAGTTGAAAGCAAGAACCGCGTGCGTTTTTCCAACTTATTTATATCTCCTTAATGAAATGAACGCTGAGCTCTAAAACTTGTTTATTCTCTTCTCTTGTTCGTCAAAACGTGTTTGTTTGCCGAGATACTTGCAATTTATTCTTTCAGTTTTTTTTTCTCTGAATCTTCCCAATTTACAGAAAAAAGCAGAGAAAAAAAGTTTATGCGCACAACTCAACTTCTTTCTCGTACTCACACACAAAAGTCACTTGTGAAGAATAAAAAAGTAGGGTAAAGAGGTTTACGATATTTTTAGTGAGATTGGTGTATGCAACATACACAATGATATAAAAGTAAGTATAATATGGAATAAAAAGGATTCTAGTTATCACTTCATTTATACACAAATATATGCCTACAAATATAGAAGTTTCTTAAGAAACATATAGACAATCGCATATGAAGCTAGGGTGAAGAAGCAGAGCTAGGGACCCACAAAAATGTACTTTTGGTGTAAGCTCTTTTGCTCCAATCTTCAATGTCATTTTCAGACAAAAAGAAGACTTTTCACTGCGCTGCGTCAGACACAGAAGTAACACCATTTTCCAGTAAAAAAATATTTTGCATCTAGTTCAACTTTCTTTTCGACTGAAACAGTGTATTTTTGTTCTTTTTTGGTGGTATGCTGCTGCCACCACTACCACTACTCCTGCGACTGTCGTAAATAGACAAAAAGAGGAAGAAACCGTTACAAAAGGAAAAGGAAGACTTGTTACTGAACAAAATAAGTGAGAAAGTAATTTATACCAAGCACAATGCGGGATACAACCAAAAGTATACGGAGAAATATGAAAAAGGAGAAAAGGGAAATCATACATTTTCTGGGAAGATGTCAGATGAAGGAAAACGGTACTGTTAAGTGGAGAAACGCGACAGGAAGGAAAAGTCTGAAAGAAAGAAGCTTCATTTTTATTATTATGATTATCAAGAAAAGAAATAAAATTGGATTGAGGAGTGAACGGAGAGAATAGACCAGACAAAAAAACTGTGGCTTACACAGAATGTAAACAGTTTTTTTTCATGAACGCATGCAATACATACATACATTTTGTACGTAGTATACAAAGTTTTGCATGAATGCGTGTATTCTCAAAAGTGCAAATGTACACATGGCACACGTGCAAATTTTTTTTTCAAACTAAACTATCTATGCAAATATTGTCATCCACAACATCATATTACCGTTTGACGTGGTGTTTGCTTGCAGTCGCTCTATTTTCTTTTGTAGGTAAGAAATGCAAACATTCACACGAGGAAATTTATGCAAATATTCTTCTCACTTGAGCTATCAGATTAATCTTGCTAGATTCGATAGGCTCAACGAGTCAAATATAGTCCATGTTAACCTGTGCTTCTCTAATTTATATTATTGTTAAAATAAAATTCCATCGCCGTCAGTAGAGGCTAAAGGATTAGTGAAATATAATGTACCTTCATGTTTAAGTTTGAATAGCTGAAATTGGCAATTTTCATGTATTTTTGTCAAATATTGAATTAAATTCGTAAGTTTGAGTTTATAGACGGATTCAAACGCGATTGGGGTGAGTTAAGACATTCACGTATGAGGGAGTATCCTGATATTATTATTATTCATTCTCGGTGGTAGTGGTAGCGGCATGGGCTAAGCGGCTAAAGCGATTTGATTTGGGTAAGTCTATTCATGGAGACACAAAGAGCGAGAAAGATTTAAATTGGGATAAAAACCCATTCATATTGCATAAATGAATTGATCACATACAGCAAGCTCAGAATTTCACCTACTGAATCCGTAGCCGAGAGTAAAAAAAAACTGTAGTGTTTTATTTACTGTATATGATGATTTCGACACACATGGGAAAGGTGGTAGGCTACCACTGTGGCTGGTAGCGATAATACTAATATTTTATCATATTTCTAGTCTGTTATTCGAAATTGATAGTTTCACAAAGCGGATTTATGGATGATGGGACTCGAGAGCTAGAATAGAAAATTTAATATAAAAAAGTGCGCGAAAATGTGTGCTAGCGCATTATGCATTTTACCAATACCTATACAGTAATGGTAGTCGCTTTATTCTAAATGCATAAATTTTTGGCCAGGACCTATGACTGTCTCCTTGTTTACCTTGAATCTCTTTAGCAGTAAAGAAACACATGGTTTTTAAAGCATTTTCTCACTTTATATGCGTTACTTTTAGCAGGATAAATGGCCTGTTTCACGCTCACTCGGCACAAAATGAAATGATATAGTATTCAATCATGCCAAATTTCTGTCTCAGCCGTCACTATTTATGAAGCAATAAATATACATTACGCACTACTTACGATGTCCTATGATAATGCTTTTTCCTACCATCTCTTCCCCCTCATATTCTCTAGTTCATGTTTACCTTTTCATCGAGCTTCCAATCCACATTTTTCCGTGTGGCATAAGTTGATGCAACTGTACACCCACACATACATACACACACACATACACACACCTAGTGAAGTGACAAAAACAAGTGGTGCAGGATTTTGAGTGTAAGCCTGGAAGAGAGGGAAAATGCGGACGAGCATGCACAGTTCAGAGAAATGAAGCTTAGAGCGGTATTGAGATGTGCACACGTTTCCCTTTATCCTCCTCTTGTCTCATTATTTCTCAAATTCAGTATATTACCTGCTATCATCATTAGCATCGTGGAATGGAATGACATTGTGCTCTGCTGTGTCATGATGTTGCAGAGCGTGCAACCGTGAAATTTTGCGAATTTCTCTGAAACTTAACAAGCTGTCGGCTGTCTTTTGTTCTTAAGGGTTGCTAACTTGCTAAAAACAAAAAGGTATACCAGCAATGGATTGTAGTAGTAGTGTAGGTATATGAACTTAAAATATTACACGTACTACAACTAACCATAAGTAATAATGAACACTCAAGTACATAAGCACTTAATAAGCAGCAGCAGTAGTAGTAATAAGTTCCTGCGTCATCATAAGTGAAGTGACTTATTATGATATTAGCTCATTACAAAGGAAAAGTCATTAGTAAATTTCATAGGAAAACGGAGTAATTCAAGTGAAGCCTTCTCTAGAGATTGCGTTCAATGACACTTTTTTAATTTCCGGTTGCATAAGCTGCATTCTTGTTTCCCTGTGCATGCTTTCAGTTTAACAATGAAAGTCAAGCAATCAGAGCGTAGGGTGATTATCGTCAAATGGTGATCAGCGCACACGTGAAATAATTAGTGCATAATATGACATACATGCAGTTTGGTGTATCTGCAAAAAATTACGCAATAGCAACATAATGAAAAAAAAGCCTGCGGAAATATGGAGAGGCAAAGGCACAGCATTATAAAAAAGCAACATTCATCCTCCTGCACGCGGCACGATAGCATTCATCGACTGCTTTTTATACAGACATTGTTATCCTAGTCCTCATCATTTCCATTGTTTTCTTTCACTGTCATTTTTTATGACAAGCAAAGAGAAAAGACCTACTTACCTATTTACTTTTCCACGTTGTATAAATGTGTTTTCAAACAAGCCTTTCATAATATTATCCACATCAATATAGAGCAATAAAGATGAAGAGGGTAAAGTCGAGGTTGTCGTTTTTTGAGCCTCTAAAACTTTTTTGTTGAGAAAAAAATAAAATAAAAAACAATCAACCGTTGTAAAGCAGTGGAAAAGGGAGATGGAAGTGGGAGAAATTTGTGAAAAATTTTATATTTTCGGTGCATACAAATCTATATTGAAAATTATTTTAAATTGTTACTATTTTTGTACCATTGTACCAAGTTGGTATTACAAGTTTGGAATAGTATGTTGATTACGAGTAGACTTTAATAAAACACGTGTGCAGCACGACAGACAGATATGCATAACGATCACAATATTCGGTGTGTTCATCTTTAATAACGTGCTCTATCTTTATTTTGTAGATTTTTTCAGAGTATGTAAAAAAATCGAACATTTATTATTTTTTCTACCAGAAAGTGACATTCGAAAAGGATGCCGTCGTCATTGCCGTCGTCAGCGCATAGAAGCACACAATTGTTATTGCGGTTTCACAGATAGCATTTTTTTGTGTACATTATTTTCACCACACACACATAAACCTAAAAAGGGTATAAAGTTGACAGGTTGGATTGACGCTTCGTAGTAGCATAATATGCTTTTCTTTTCAGCAAGCAACCAAGGTAAAAGCAGCGCTCTACTTTTTGTGTCGTGTTTTTCCATCGTGATCACGTTGATGATTACGAAACCACAGAAAAGGCTGCTGTCCATAGAAGGACAAAAGAGATATGAAATGATGACGATGACGACGGGCTTTAAAACAGGATCCCCTTCAAGTGCGATTGTCTTTCGTTTCGACCGGTGCTGTTGCTGCTGCTCGTATTGATCCCGTTTATAGCATCCCATCATTACCATCACGGCTTGTCTTTCTTTTTCACAAGAAATTTTTACAGTAAAAAAAGTGTGCCAAGCAGAAAACCTCTAAAATTCTTCCTTTTTTCGCCGGAATATCAATCTGAATAGACTATGCACTTGTACAAAGAAACAAGGGAACACACAAGCGTGTATAACAGTGACGAACTTACTTGCTCTGCTGTGAACCGTGCTCTTATTCGATATTTCTCTCCCTTCTTCCTATTTTACACTTCTAATGGAGACCGGCTGGCAGACACGTACAAACATTGTCCTTGAGAGATAAGTCGTTGGTTCTGCCTGCCACTAAAATCAATGTGTTTGAGTGAGCATACATACTTGCAATAATAATAATATGTAGAAAGAGTTTTTTTTCTCTAACCAGCATGCTCCTTTAATATTGACCATTTCTTCTCTGTGAGCAAGATGAAAAGTGTTTTACCTCTGTACCTTCACTCAACCTACATCGCATCTGAAAATCTTTAGGGGTGGTGGTAGTGATAAAAAAATATTTTTAGTTTTTTTGCACTCACGAAACTCAAGTAGAACGACAACGACCTACCACCACCACCACCTCCATCCACATGGGCATGTTTTTTTTACATTCCTTTACTATCCATTTCTCGCCTTTTTTGTGTGAAAGACAGAGCTCGCTTTTTAGTACGGTTTACACTACACACAAAATATATTGGAAGCATATTCAGCCATTATCATCATCAACATCAGCATCGTCACACGGGAAAGAAAAGAGAAAGAAAGGCTGAGAGACAACGTGAAAGTAATAAAGCTGATATGTTCGTCGGTTTTGTCATTTCCTCGTCGCCTTCGTTTTTTTTTAAGAAAACTGCTGCGGAGATGGAGGTACACTCAGCATTTTGTATAGACATTGCAGATTTCACCGAAACCAGTCTCTACTGTGTTGCCATTATCTCTCTTTCTTCCGCCTTGCATGATGATACTACGATGGTGGCATGGTGGTCGGTCGGTCGGTCGTTGTAAAAAAAATGAAGCGACGTAAAAAGGTTGTGAAGAAAGGACATTCGCAAGTAATTTTTATTCCTTTTTAGTTCCTCATCCCAATTTTCTATTAGTCGATTTTATGGCGAGGTATAAAACTAGATACGTAATGAAGGTAGCACAAGAATGGGACGAGAATAAAACCATTTTTCTCCTTAAACTGTGTGCCCTGTGAACCTTTTATGAGCACAAAAAAGACATACAATTTAGCTACACTATTTGCTTGGTATATTGGAAATCAGAATTAATTAGGATGGAGAAGGATCGCTACTAGAATTCTTAATCATTTGTCATGTCAGAATGTCTTTGTGCAAGTTCAATATCAACAGTACTGAGCTGACATGATAATGAGAATGAAGAAGTCGGATAATTAATAAAATTAACTTTTTTTTCTAGACTTTTCTCCAAAGTAAAAGTGCCTAAAGGAATATGGGTAGCAAAAAAAATATTCCGTCAGTTTGAGTTGTTCCCTGTTCAACCTTCAATTTTGCATTTTTTTTGACTGGCAGTATACCTCCCTTCTGTCATCACGTTTTCTCACCAGCTGCAAAATGTACTATAAATGAAAGAAAACAAAAAGTTTTCACACGATATGTCATCTGCTGTTGAAGAAATGTGTGACTGATGGCTTCATATACCCGCTTGCACACTGTCCAAAACTTAATTTCAATCTTCTTTCTCCGACTTATTTCTAGCAATTCAATCAATCAAAATAGTAGCTTAATGAAAAAGAAAATCCCTATCTGAAAAAAAAATGTTTTTGCTTTTTTCCAAAACTTCATAATGCAACTTCTTAACAAAGTTGAAATTTTTTTAGCGGTTATAGTAGCATTGTAAAGGATTTAGGGGATACAAAGCTTGTGAAAATTAGACCCGACCTAAATTGCTTTGTAAAGGAAAATGACTTGGTTTTTTCGCCTTTACTTCATTTAAAAAAGTTTTAATTTTTTAGTGATTCCCTTCTTAAAGGAAATGAATTAGCAAGCAAGAATGGTTCATTTCTTGGAATTAGGGTCAGATGATTAAAGAAGCTCTGAAAATTACATTTTTTTTCTTTCTACTTTACGCATCTCTAAAGCACAACAACGCCCTTGGTAAAACATGTTTTGGTTAGTTCCATTCAACCTTCTCGTCAAGTATCATCATCCTTTTTTTATGTGTATAGGTACGTATGTACGTGTCTTTGAGACTGTAAGCTTATCTCAAAGGAAAATGAGATAAGTGTCTCCTGATTCAAGTTATTTTAGATGAAAGCTAAAAATAACAGATAAAATATAATAATAATTTTCAAAGCTTTTTCAGCAGAAGTATACAGCTTTGAGGCTTTCACTTTTTTAGTATTTCAGTCATAAACACATATATAAGTAGGCAGGCATATGGCGTACCATACCGTACATTTAATATTTTGTAGGTATATTCGTACAGCTTTGATGAGATGGAGTCAACTTTGTCAAGTTTTTTTTTCACTCTGCTCTGCTCTTCTCATCATCCTGACTGTGTTGAGGAAGACGAGTTTCCTTAGCTCGTGGAAGAAAACAGACGCTCTTTCTAAACACTTTTCATTTTCTCAGCTTGTCATGCAGAAAACTTGTTTTTCTTCAAAGAGACGAAAAGAAGAAGCTCTTTTAGCATGCATTGTAATAGAAATGACACTATACCTACTTATAATACTAACTACCATACACAGCCCACAGCTAATATCATCATCATCATCATTGCCGTACAATATGCAACATATACTAAGATTTTGTTACTGGCTTCAATATACTTTCCTTGTGAGAATGAGAAAAAAAGCAAGTCTTTTACTTCAACCTTTCTTCATTTTGACAAAAAAAACGACTGTCAAGAAGCCGTGTCCTAAGCTTTTTTATGTGTAGTAAAGCAAGTAGAATGTGTCAGCTCACGTGGAAGTCTTTTTTTTGCTTCTTCCTTTCGGGTGAAGCAAAATAGAAGCAGTAGTGTCTATGTGTGTGTGTTGGTGTTCATCTTCACTGTCGGCCCTGTCATCTTCATTATTTTTTCATATAGGCGAACGAAATAACGCTAGTTCGGTGGAGTAGTAACGAAATCTACTTGCTTGGAAAAGCGGAAAAATTAGTTTTCCTTTTGCTCTCCTCTTATATCCTTCCTTGTTCAATTACAGATAATGATGTAACAAGGCAGAAAGGTATGTGGACTTGCTTGTCTCGTATATAAAACTATTATCATATCATCATTTCTAATTTGCTTCCTCTTTCCGAAATGACTGTATGCACTCTATCTATTCCTTTATTCTGTTGTGACGAAACTTCACCTGAGAAGTCGACAATGCTGCAAAAGTTCACCAGAACATTAAAGATCAGTTAAAGATGTGTATAGGTAGTCATGTATATGTAGTATCTGCAGAGCAGGTACCTAATTGAGCAAGAGCAAACTGTTTTCCTGGGTGTCTGTGTCATGTCACTTGTGCGAGTTGAAAACTGTGAATGTAGTAGTATATGCATAATGCACACCTTACATAGATAAGTGTGTGGAGGCTATAAAAAGGAATGGATTGGAATTTGTAGAAAAGGAGAATAATATGATGATACCTGAGGGAAGTTATAAGTTACACGGTCACGATTATTACCACTCCTATTATTATTATTATCATCATTATCCTGCTTGCATAATCATCTTCTTCCCGTTTTATTTCTGAATGCTCTTTGTGTACTCGTTTCAAAACAGTTCAGCTTCAGTTCCGGTGTGACATCATCAGCAGACATGGAGTCAAAGGTGCGGCTGATTATACTAGGGATACTATTATTTAGGTGCATATAATTAATGCTATATGCTGTATAACATGTATACTACGTAGTTCTCGAGAGATATTGTATGTATGTATGTATATTTCTTTGTTGTCTGGCTGGTCTCTGCTGAGAAAGCAACTCCACCTTGGCATGGTATCCTCCTTCTTCTCCTTCCGCATCACTACTCGTGAAAATTATTCTCACCGTTTGATACTTCACATTAAAAAGAACAGAGGGAAAAGTGGATGGAGAGTAAGAGGAGAAATAAGAAGAGAAACTGTTATCTTAATGCCTGTCGTTAGCAAAAGTTACCACTTGAATGAATACACTTAGTCTTCTCTTCTTTAGGTGGTGGTATATACATTGTGCCCAAGAGGGAGGAAATGAAGTAGCTCCCTTTTCCTTGTAAAATGTCCACTGCTTCACATATATATTTATTTCTGTACATGCATGTAGGTATATGCATCACGTTTGCTTGCTTTCACTTTGTGCTTTTGCTTATTACAGCAAATAAAAAAGTGTGGGTGTTTTCTGGGTCGTCGAATAATCCGGTGTGTGTGTACATGAAAGTGGCAGATAGCAAGAATAAGAAGAAGAGGAGGAGGAGAAGGATGAGACAGTAAGGAAAATAAAAGTTGAGAAGAGGAGTAGGGGAAAGTATATAGGAAAAGCTTAGAATTATCACCTCATAAATTTCTTTAGGAGATTTACCGGTGTGCGTTTTGTGTTGAATGGGGACGGTGGTGGTGCTGGTGGTGGTCTGGTCTGGTTTGGGCTGCTGCTACCTTCATACACAACTACAACCGCCAGCAACAGTGATGGCATGAATAGCTGCAGGATAGATAGGGGCTTCACTCGATTTCTCACAGAGGAGAAAATAAGTAGGCGAGAGGGTATTAGGTAAGTAATAGTGGGCAATGAACATAACGACACACGCAGACTCTCATTCACCCACTACTACTGCAAGGTGGAAAGAAGGGGAAGCACTTTCACAGTGTGAGCCTTTTTCACCAACATTATATTATTACATGTACCCACCTACTTACATGGTGCGTAAGTAAGTAGGAACATTGTCTTTTCCTGGAAAAGTAAAAAAAAAACTAAATGAGGAAGAGGATGAATCAAGGAAAAATAATAAGAGTAAAAGTAGCAAAGCAGTGGACTGCTGGGTAGGGATCTAAAGCTCATCCTGAAAGTGATGGTGACGATGATGATGACGATAACGATTATGAGTTTTCTCTCTCTACCTCTCTTTGTAAGCTGACCAGGGTATGAGTTTATTATTTGGAGTAGGAATTTCAAGTATCTTTTTCTTGTGGCAGTTGTGAAACGAAGAAAAAAAAACTAGTTCTTCTTCCTGCTCCTCCTCTTATTATTCTTCTTTCCAAGGAAGTTTATGACGATAGTGTCTATTTTAGAACTGTGGCCAGACCAGTCCACCCTCCCACCCACCGGCTCCATTAACAAGAGTTGTTACATAATATACTTTGGAAGTTGTTGGTGTCGTCATTTCTTCTTCCTGCGTGTAATATTACTACTCCCTGCCCAGTTTTCGAGTGGAAGGGAGGAAGGAGGGATAATATGCCATCATAATATTATTTAAAGTTAAAGGCAAAGCCAAAAAGCGTTATATATCAAGCCGGGTGGATAGTAGTAGTATTTTGAAGAAAGTTTCAGTCAAAAAGTTGCCACCAAGACTTACACAACAATAAAGCAAGTGTAGTTTTAAAATAAGAGCATTACAATGATGATGATGGCGTGGTGATGATTACGTTTTATACATTCATGTATATATGCATATGCATCTGTGTCATAAATGGATGTAATCTAAAGGGAGACTGTGAAGGGGGAAATTCCTGAGGTGGAAACAAATCTCCTTCTGTGCACAGTAGAAAATGGTGTGATGCGGTGTAATAAGAACATAATAGGGATTCTTCTTCCACTTTAGTTTCTTCTCGTTTCTCTCTCTCTCTTTCAACCAACTTGTTTAAGCGGAAAAGACACAAAGTTAGATCCAGACCATTTCATTTGGAAAGATAGTCGTCAGCCAGAAAGAAGAGAACAAGAGGACTGACTGAGATGATGATGAGAATTATGTGTAGGAAGCAGAAGCGGGACATGTATACATATGTACGTTTATATATTAAAGGTGTAGTAGGTAGGGCACAGCAAAACTGCTAATATGATATGCAGGACAGGAGTTTGGTAATCGTTCTTTCCTACTAAGAAGTTTGACTTTAGATGTTATGAAGTACAAAGTGCCCGGCCACGACCACCACCACCACTACTGCCGCAACATGCAAGCTATTTCGGGTAGGTAGTAGATGAGAACGATCGTGATGATGATATGGTGATCCCACTTGACTGCACTCACTTGGGTATGCATTTAGGATAGTGTGCTACTACTGCCATCATCATCCTCCATAGCAACCAAGGAGAAACATGGATGTCACGGCAAGTGGAAAGTTCATCCTCATTTTCATCATTGTCATTATATCAAAGTGAAAGTAACGTAAGCAGTAGCAGGAAAAAAAGAGTTGTAAGTTGAGAATCGAGAAATAAGACAGTTGTGTGGGGAGGGGAGAGAGAGAAGGTAAAATAAAATCTAGAGAAATGCAAACGAAACCACACACATACGTAGTCATTCATGCTGACTGGGAAAATGAGGATTGAGAGAAAAAGATATTCTTGAAAGAAGAACTTTATTCATCCATTCTTAATGAGGAGGGCACATTTATAGAATGAAAGAAAAGGGATAAAAACTTAAAAAGTTTACTTGACA
>JAHZMZ010003689.1:0-11051 GCA_027743805.1 Lepidocyrtoides sp. E14 | reverse complement strand
TTTAAAGACCGGCGATATTTAAATACCCGGCGTGTTTTTGAGAATTTACGGTATTCACCATGGTATATCTCAAAAGATTTTTATGAATATGAATTTTACTAGTCTAATCTTCCTTATTAACATTCATAGACAGCTTTAGGAGCAGCTTTATATACACTTATCACACTTGCAAACGCTTGAACGCATATGTATGTATGCAGTGGTAAAAAAAATCTGCCAAAGAAAAGCAAGAAAACAAGCACAAATGAACAAATCTCATCAAAAAACTTTATTACTGCAACGCCATTCTTTTATAGATCTATTCAGTGAAAAATCCCAAGTGTCTTTTCCAAATCGCTCTTTTGCTGTAATTGCTTTTTAAAGTGCCTACTTTTTAAATAATTCAATGAATGAATGAGAAAACGGGAACTTTATGACATCATCTCTATATACAATTATCTCAATCTCATCATCAAAAAGATCAAAATCCCACTCAGAAATGGCTTTATGTGACGAAATGATGATGTTTGTAAATACATTGGTCATTTCCTACTCCCCATGCTGGTACTCTTACACTTGCACATAAAAAGTGCATTTAAAAAACGTTAACCTTAATAAATGTAAATAATCGCATCATCATCATCAGTGTATAATAAAAAAAAATAAATATTTGTATTTTTTTATGCTACTCTTTTTTCAAGCAGCATACCATCACATTGAAAGTCAGTCATCATTTCAATAAAAGTTACCACCAGCAGCAGTAGCATTTACAAACATCTCAGCTTTTGTACTTCAACCTGACATATTTAATGGGCTGCTTAATACGCACACAATGGATTTTCCTCGACTCTTAACTGACCACTGGATATAGCAAAAGATGAATTTTGGAAAAAAGAGATTTTGGCTTTGTGATTTGTTTTTCATGAAAAGAAAAATGTACGATTAAAAGTTTTATGGCAACATAATATCCTCTATTTATACGTGAATGACTGATCCATATAATAAAGTTGATGATGATCATCATCATCTTTTTATCGTAAGCATCTAATATAATGCTGCAGTAATAATAATCTAATCTACTGATCTCAATCTATTACTTTATATAACAACATTTTATGTAGGTAGATAATCCATTCATTTTATTACAGACACGCACACCACCATAACACCACTACCACCACCACCCATTCTCTTTGGTCATCTTGCTGGGCTGCTGTCAAAAAAAACTTTTTTTTTTAATCCAGAAAAAAATCTTCTTTGCATTTGTACAGTACTACTTGTATGCAAGAGAGTCAACATCCTTACGAGGAATAATTAAGTTAAGAGATTAAGGAATAAATTGACGGGATACGATGTGAGTGTGTGTGATCTGAATAATATACCGGGTTACTTAGCTTGGCATGCCTACCGCACAGAATATAAAAACCAACCAAATTCATTTTCAACCCAAAAATGAAATCCGTGCGAGTACAAAGATTATCGCTTCTACATCTATGCAATAGGTCGTACAGTTATTATTATTATTACTTTAAAGGCAGCTATAAATGATGATAAAAACGAGCATTTTAAATGGGTTTTACCAAAAAGAATGAAAGGCACAAATATTGCTAGTACTGCTACAAGTGTCAGGCAGAGAGCAACAAAACTTTGTATCTTGCAACCGCTACTGCTTCTGTGGTGAAAGATGATGAATGCGCCTTCCTACTCCAACTACGCACTGATTTTTTTAAAACAAAAAATTCTTAATCGTCACAAGTCACCTAGGTACATAATCAAGCTTAGTGCTTGTTAGGGGCTAAATTGGATTATGACCAACTCTCCAGGGGGATCTAACTGAAAATATACATAACTGGTCATAAAAAAGGAAACGGTCGTTTTTTTTGGCAGGTTGCTGACTGTTGGGAGATGATGATCCATAAAAGGCGACTTGCAGTATTACTTGAAGATGCACTTTTCAAATTTTCTCAGTCAAATTAATTAGGTTGATCTGATAATGTGAGGGAGGATGCAGACGGTTGGGTGCAATGATGGATTTTTATGGAAAAACTCATTTTCTTTTTTATTATGATGATTTGATTGTTTTCTGACATGCATGACCAAGAGACCGACAAACCTGGAAAAAAACATCTTGATGGCTCCACAGCTTTAAAAAAATATATTTGGATACAAATTGCTTATTTATGCATGCATTCTTGCTTGCATTCGCCCATGTAGTACTATAACGTACCCTGCTTACAGACCGACTTGAAATTGAAAACACACGTACACACAAGTGTGCACGTGCATAATATTTATACAGTTTTACTAAAAGTTTGATTTTAATGAATATGTTTATGGTCTTTCAGATGTGTTGCACCATAAACGCTTCTGTATTGGTGTTAGAGAAAAATCTGAAAATGCTCAGCAAAATTTTATGACAACAATTAGTGCCTAGAAGGAAATCCCTATGGCTTTCATCCACCAATAAAATTTCAAATGTGAGCATCACCAAGAATGATGGAATATCACTGAAAAACGTAGCGTAGACCGAAAGAGTCTTAAAACTTTATTATTTTACTTTATATTGCTGACAGATATTCATATTTCCAAACTAGTAAAAGTTTCCACAGAAAATCTAAAATTGCAATATATTTTTAGTTTGGCAAACATTTCAACTCAACTATACTACCATTATTCTACTTTTTTGCAAAAGTAAAAACGTCAAAACCTCAACTGAAATCCAAAATACTCAGACAAATTTGCATGAAACTCATGGTAAAATTACCCTTTTTCAACAAAGTTGTTCAGTTGTAAATATATGCCAGACATGTCAAAGAGATAAATATTGTTGTGAATTTCTTTTACCTCTATTCTGATCCCGGTAGTTTTGCAAGATATGACTATACGCATCAAAATATGGATTATTTTGGCGCTCACGTTGTTGTCCTTCTACTACGGAAACTACATTAAGGAACAAGATGATTAACGTAACAAGTAACACAGAGACACACTTTCTCCCTTTTCTCCTACTTTTGTCAACGCTTGACCATGATGATGTTGGTTTTGACGCTGACACCATTTTTCCTTTTCTTTTGGATATTATTGATGAAGTTAATGGAAGCATCACCAGAGTCATGGCAGTAGCCATCATTCCAAATCTCGACAGGGTCTTTTTTTTGCTCCCCGGCTCTTGTGTTCAAGAGCTGAGATTGAACTGCTTCTGCTCGTCACTTTTATGTCGTTTTCTCAACCAAACCAAATCCAACAAACCCAAAAAATAGAACCGAGAGATGCACTGCGGCAGCAAATCAGCTCACACAATCCAACGCAAAACAGGAAGAACCAAGTCAAAGATAAACGATGACGTTCACGATAATGATAACCAATATATTGCAGAAAGGAAAAATAGAGTTTTACTAGAAAAATTATCACTCCATCATCGTTTACTTAAAGTTGCGTATACAGTATATTATTATACTGCTTTAACCAAAGTAATACAAAAGGCCCACTAGCACAAATAACTTCATATACTCAGTTTGCCACCACTATGATCAAAGTCATCATCTCTGTAACTTCACTGGCAGCAGACAGCAGGACACAATGATTTTTAAAATGATTGTGTAATAAAAAAAACCGAGTCTGAGTACTTTTGCTGTTGCTTTTTACCATTACCCATGCAGTAAGTATTACAGTACTTTTGGTGCATTTGATAATGACGACAATGATGATGCTGTGCGTAAAGAGCAAATCTCATAATAACCATCATCAACAATCAACGGCAGCAACATCATCATCTTGAGGCCCTGGTCATCATTACATCAACAAGATGACCATGTTGACGGCAAGCACCCTTCTTCCATTATATTATTATTTTTACACTCTATATAACTAGCCTCAACAGCACTAGCTGCATTCCATTCGTTCAAAGGAAAAAGTTCAGGCCAGCGGGATCATCATCACAAAAAAAAACTAAATGATGATAAACGACGAGAAGGACGATGACTACGATGGTGTTAAAACGCAAAAGCAAAAAGGAAAGAAAGGCTACTGGTACTTTGTAAAATGCAGAGATGATGTTCTTTTATCACTTCAGTTGTTGTGAGCTCCTCCAGAGAGATTCCCTCTCTCTCTCTCTGTCTCACCATGTATCCATGTCAATCACATTCTCAAACAACAGCTTGATCACCATTTTATCATCAGTATGCTTTCTACTTGGATAATGATGATGGGGCTACTTTTACACTGACTTGCAAAACTATGTGTTTACCAGACACTTTGCACTTGATCTACTGCTACCGTCTTGAAAGTCAAAATCAGTCCATTCAAGTGAACTTGACTCGACACGCTCACATCATAATAAGCTAATAATATTTCAAGAGTAAATTGCACTATTATTATTATGCAGCAATAACAATAATACTTTGCTTAAAGTCAGTTTTTAAACAGTGTACCAGACAAGAAGCACGAGCCGTAAATGAAGCAGCACGCACAATAAAATTGTTTTTTCTTTCTTTTTAAGAGTATCCATTACCAGTACTCTAGGAATTTCACTTTCTATGAAAAAATTCAGAGATTCCTACGCGTGGAAAAAAAATGTAAACGTTTTCTGATGTAAAACTCAAGAAGATTAGAGTAGTATAGAGTAAAAGCGTGAGAAAAAAAGATTATGTTTTGATTTCACTATTTGCCTTAAAAAGTGAAAGACGCGAGAAAAGTGGCATGGATTCGTCCTGGCCGACAGTGGATTTTGTTGTGAATAAAAAGTAACACTGGCATAAGCACCACTTGTACCAGTGAAGTGAATTTTGTCGAGAGCAAAGAAGAGAAAAACGCAACAGTCTCACTCAACATCAACAACATAGCCTCCACCGCAACAACAAACCACCACGGACGACCGGCCATTCATATAAAATGTATAAGCCTTTATGAATGAAAATGCACACTTTTGAGTACGTCGAAAAAACATGTACTTATTACCTGCATATACAGCAATAATAATAATAGCGCAGCAGAATAATGTACGAATTGAGATAAAAAGTGTTTGCTACGTTACTCCAGCATATAAGCAGATACTGAGAGTGAGACGAAAAGACGATTCAAAGAAAATGTACGTGTACCATGTTTGTGATATGCATGCATGGTGTAAGCAAACATTATAATATTGTATTTATGAGAATTAGGATGAAAGTAATATGTATGTATTCTGATGCAACAGGATTAGAGAGAGAGAGAGAGAGAAACGTGATGAACGACTTGTGAAAACGATTGGCTCTCTTGTATGATATGGTCGGTTGGTTTACTGGTTTAAGTTCCTCTACTGAGAGAGACATTGAAACTCGGAAAACAACAGAATCTTTCCTGGGAAATGTAGATGCTCATCTTTTAAGAAGACAAGACCGCAGACAGACCGTAATACACTACGGAAACTTTTGTAACAAAGGTTGTTTGTCGTGCGAATCGGTTCGGAATATCAGTAGAAAAGTGGCAGAAGGATTAAAGCATGTGTTCTTAATTGTCTTGGAGAACTACAAAAGTAATGGTTGCGTAAAGTTTGCATTTGCATTTTAAATGGCATAGGTATAAAGTGCCTCGTCATTTTAGAAAGACTGAATAACAGAAGAATGTAATTTTATTAGTAGACAACGTCTGACCACTTTCCGTAGAAACTTTGAAGCCCGAAATTTTGCATACAGTGCTGATTCTGATTCTGCTACTTTTTATTGTTGGTGTAGGTATTATTACCTTCATCATTATTATAATATTTTTTGTTTTTTGTTTGATTCCATTATAACAACCAAAATAGAGTTTTAATAACACAACTCTTATGGTAAAGCTGCGCAAACCAGAACATAAAAGGCAAGCTGCTCTGTTGTGAGCTCTCCTGCCCGCCCTTGACGCAAAGAGAGAAAAAGCAATCACGTCATCTTGAGTCAGAGGCTATTTAAAATGTGCATATTTATTCAGCTTTGCTCATGTGCAGATATACTTATATATTTTTGAATTTTTGCAAAATAACAACGCAAGGGCAATGTGTGTAGATACACTTGTGAAAATAATAATTATTTTAGAAATAATTGAAAGCGAAAATGGTTACGGCGGGCTTAATGAGTGCAAAAGAAAATCTGTTCTCAAGCAAACTGTTCAATGACAGCACATTTGCTTAATACTGTGCTTTTTTAGTGTTGTGCTTCGTGCGTAGGAACAATAATAAATTACTATTCCTAGAAAATGAATGCATGGAAGATTGAAAGTTTTGTTCTTTTTCTCTTTTAGCGACAAAAGAAAAAAAATGCTTGGTGAAAGGGAAGTTAAGAAGAAGAATAGATTTTGGTAGTAGTAGTAGTAGTAATAATAAAAAAATATATATATTATGCCTTGCATTCTTTTACTGTTGTAGGGTATATCATATGTATCATTAAACAAAAGTCATGAAGGTTTCTTGTCGGATGTCTCTCACTCTGATAGTCAATGACTAGACGTTAGCCAAGCCTTTGTCGCAACGAGGCAATAATATAAGCAAGAAAATTTATGCAAAATTATTTCGTTCATTAACACAGAGAAAAATATATAGATAGACATTTATTTTAGTTGCTGCCTACACTTCTCATAAATGCATAAACAATGATTCCCTTTCTTCTTTGTTCTTCTAGCGCTTTTGCAACATGATGATGAGAAAGAGAGTTAACTTGAGCCGGCTTATTTCTTTCCTTTCGATATCCATCGTTGTTTAGTTTGAAGAAAGAAAATGTGCTTGTTTGTGTGTGTATTAAGTATCAAAGTATCATGGTATCATGTTGTGTCATGGGTTTGGGTGGTGGCAACATTCTTACTAGTAGCCATAATACTTTTTGTCCTAAAAATCAAGAAATATTCGCTAAAAAAATCAAAATCTCAAATAAAAAAATTTTCAAGGAAGGAGATGAAGAAAGAAACAGGATTGCTTATCCAAATCTGCCATCTTTTTTTTATTTTAAAGTTGAGTTCAAGAAATGAAGAGTTTGAAGAAGAAAAAAAATGTTTTGGAGTGCATTAAACTTTCTATAAAAGTGTGAGGAAAAATCAATGAAGTAAATATAAATGTTATCAATATTTTTATAGAAAAAAAAATATGTTCTTTTCGCGGATCATCACTGTACGTGTTGCAGTAATGAATATTGCTTTTATAGATTTGCATGTGCGAATGAGATCACACAGATCACTAATAATGTGTTCACTAACTTTTTCATGAGACAAGGATGTTTAAAAGGGAGAGATGAAAAAATATTCTGTTTTGACGGGCGATCGTAGCATTAAATTATATTTTGATGATGATGATTTTTATTGCTGATAAAAATTGGTTGTATTGCCTCCAGTTTCTTTTTACTTTACTGCATTTTGCATTGAGTGAGAGCTAATGTGAGAAGATGATCCAGTTTTCAAAATGTTGAAAGAAATAATATACATATTATTATTATTCTGTATATACCTAAATATATTTTACTAGATAATCTCGTTAGAAGAGAAACGCGGGGGTAATATTCAGTGGATAAAAAATACTACGAAAAAAAAATTTGCCATTAGCCATCTATTCACAACTAGATGACTATATACTACTCTGGCTGATTTAGAGAGGTAAAGTTCAGATGATACTTGATCATCACAGTGAAACTAGTCGGGTAGGTGGTTCTTTTTTGGGGTGTTGAATAACTCAAACTTATTACCAAATGCTCATTTGAACATTGCCCCTAAATCAGGGTGGCAAGGGAACGACTTTTCTAATGACGTGAGCGTAAAATATGAATGATTCCCTTACTACTACCACCAACCAAACACATAATTGTGTTGTTTGCAATAATAATAATGTGCTGTTTGGAGT
Source organism: Lepidocyrtoides sp. E14 (assembly GCA_027743805.1). Classification (NCBI taxonomy): domain Eukaryota; kingdom Metazoa; phylum Arthropoda; class Collembola; order Entomobryomorpha; family Entomobryidae; genus Lepidocyrtoides; species Lepidocyrtoides sp. E14. The sequence goes on along the minus strand of JAHZMZ010003689.1, from coordinate 3,238 downwards.
GAGCAATTAAACTGAACTTAAACGTGTTCATGTAAAAATGTAGAAAAAAAATCATAAAAATAAATTGCTACACGCACACTTCTACTTTTCAAACTGTATTATTCAATCTGCAATTTTGCAGAAAGAAATCATGAGGCATGAATACATATCCACGAAAGGAATCAACTGAAAGGAGACAAACGTTACTTTTGTAACTAACTTGTCTCATTTATTTGTAGCCTAAAACCGGCAATAACATACTAGAGAGCCAGAAAGACTAGCAAGCAAAAGCAGTTATGTTGAGAAAAATCATATCCAAATAAAAATTTACGAGCAAAATTTTGATGGAGCCTCTTTATGTGTATTATATTTTATGATAAATGTGGTTTGGCGCGATAGTTAGCTCCATAAATGTCAATTATCCAATTCGTTCTAGTACTGCTCTGTAATAATCATTTATTCTTCTGGCTGATTTTCATAGGGACCTGAGAAGTCGAGCATCACACAAAAAGAGCCCCAACAACAAGCAACTCAAAGAGCAGTAGTAGTAGTCTGTCTAGAGTACAAAGTCATTTGGGAATGCTGCTGATATGTTGTGTTGCTAGAAGGAAAGTTTTAATGTACAACTATTTATATAGTAGTAAATACCCAGGACAACTAACAAGATAAACTATTCATTCATTATCTTCATATATTTTATATTCACCGTGTTTTATTGTTCATCATAAGAAACTGCATTTCCATTAGGGAAACACGAACACAAGAAAAGGGAGAGAGAAGTGCATCCGAAAGAATCAATTATTATATTCTTCCTTCTCTTTAGGCTGAGAATAAGTCAGTCTCCTGACTTGGCTTATAAAATATTATTAGCTTGTTCATCATTACTTTTTAGCTCTGAGCCAGTTTACCGGAACGTGGAGCACGAACTAAATAAACCAACAACAGCAACAACTCATATTTTGTCATGTATACTTTATCTTTCACGGAATCCGATTAATTTCTTTTCTCTTTTAACGGCATTTTATTATCCACGTAGAAAGATAAGAATAGAAATATTCATATGCCTATATACGAAGAAAGAATCCATTAAACAAACAACTGATAAACTTTGGAAAAACACGACCGATTAGCGCACCATGATGGATGAATGCCCACGCATTTACTACGGTGTAGTAACTGTACTGTTAACGTTTTTTGCTTACATCATCATTATTTCATAAAATAATCGTTCCTTAGTCAACAATGTATCAACAATCAGCTAACAATGGCACATAATAATATTAGTTTTTTTATCATCATCTTTCACTAGCATGCATCGCCACGTAAAGCACTGTTATTATTGACATACCTATAGTTTAATTGTCATACAATGACTTTGCTATATATGCATTTTCCTCATAACACTTTTATACTTTTGAAACTGTATTGAAATGAGACATAACATATTTTATATTTCAAAAAACACCATTTTTCTGCTGCCAATGTAATATCTGGTTATTGGATAATCTCCATCTATTACTGTTCATGAGCACTACTATTTTGAATAGTAACCGTCAAGTTATAATATTCTGTATACAATTTTAAACTGGTAAAAATGTATTCATTTTTATGTTCGTTAATTTCATTTTAAATGTGAATCGTTGGATATGAAACATTTTTGTTGGGAAATGCAGAATTTGAACAGTATAATATGTTGTCCAACATCGTGAGCATAATCATAGAGCAGGAAAGTTTTATTTGAATTTTGGTAATTGCGGTGGTAACAATAATTAAATGCAAGTAATCTTGTATTTAAAAAAAACAAAAATTTAAACAAAAGATGTCTTAAAGATATGTACAACATGACACAAGTTTTTTTATTATGATTTTTTAAATGATTTACTGGATGACCACCTGGGAATACGAGCAAAGAACGAACCATAAGAATAATGGATGACACGCTGGGGATGCTGCTGCAGCGTCATCTTAAAAGACGTATTCTGCATACAAAAAAGTCCTAATATTGCACGGCAGCTAGATCAGCACCACTCTTACCATTATCTTCATGTTTACTTATTTTTCTTGGGTTTTTCGAAAAGATAATGGAAAATGGCGATGATAAAAAGAAGACCAGCCAGCGTGTACGACACTTCAGTAGCATAATATGGAAGCATTGCAACTACCTAGTGATCATAAGCAACATCATATCATCATAGGTCACACCTGAACCCTCCCCTCCTCCTCACCCTAAACACATCTTTCAATCATAGTAATTTTCTTTACACAAGAGAAAAAAAAATGAAAGAGGAAGACGAAAAAGAAAATGGTCATCTTTTTTTTCAGAGAAGGAAATAAAAAGGTTAATCTCCTATCATCTGGCTACTCACTCGCCGCGCTTCTTGGCTACTGACTTATCAGCAAAAGAAGGAGGAAGAATAAAAAGGCAGAAAAGGCTAAACTATGTGATTTGGTGCACGATGATGAAGAAGAGCAAAAGGCCAATAGCCGCCACGCACCACACCACACTGCACAACGGATTTATGACATTACGTTTAAAATCAATCTAATATCCAATAATCCAAGGAAAATGAAACCTATTATCATCGTCGTCATCGTGAGATCACGACATGCAGAGTTGGATGGAGAAAGAAAACCAAGAAAATGAGTACCTACTGCTTATACATAGGTACATAACGTTTTCAATCTTATTGTCTAGCCTGTTCTCCTCCTGTACCAACCAAGGTGTGCATCTATCATATTATGCCTGTTACTCTTCTTTTCTCCTTATAATCCTTTGTATGTATATTTTTTATTGATGCGAAGGTTGAAAAAAAAATTTTATGACGAAAAAAAGCCAATCATTTGGCACACATTTTGTGATACTAAATCACTATAGTATCATATCAAATATCTACGTGTAGTGATCGATAGAGACTACCTATATAGGTATATTCAAGCTTGGAATGACAACGAGTAATTCAATGTTTAAGTACCAAAATATTTTTTCCTACAAGTTGACTTTGTCTTTTTATTGGACATCAAAAGTGATAAAAGTGTAGCTAGAGAACATTTTAACAATTACCAGGTCTAGTAAAACGGCTGTCAAGTTTAGTTGCCATCAAAACCCGTGTCACACATTATTATACTCTTTCGTTATCACCGCACCACCGAGACGAGACGTCTTACTCTTCTAGACGGAAAAAAATACTGTAGCCTCCAAATTGTAAATTTAAATGTACTACGAGTTAGTACGTAGACAACTGTAGTACTTGCATTAAAT